>PISX010029625.1:0-19794 GCA_004024625.1 Mellivora capensis
GAAGTTAAAAATAGAGCTTCCCTATGACCCTGCAATTGCGCTACTGGGTATTTACCCCAAGGATACAAATGTGGTGAAAAGAAGGGCCATCTGTACCCCAATGTTTATAGCAGCAATGGCCACGGTCGCCAAACTGTGGAAAGAACCAAGATGCCCTTCAACAGACGAATGGATAAAGAAGATGTGGTCCATATACACTCTGGAGTGTTATGCCTCCATCAGAAGGGATGAATACCCGACTTTTGTAGCAACATGGACGGGACTGGAAGAGATTATGCTGAGTGAAATAAGTCAAGGAGAGAGAGTCAATTATCATACGGTTTCACTTATTTGCAGAGCATAACAAATAATACGGGGGACATGGGGAGATGGAGAGGAGAAGGGAGTTGAGGGAAATTGGGGGGGAGATGAACCATGAGAGACTATGGACTCTGAAAAATAACCAGAGGGTTTTGAAGGGGCGTGGTTTGGGAGGTTGGGGAAGCCTAGTGGTGGGTATTGTGGAGGGCACGCATTGCATGGAGTACTGGGTGTGGTGTAAAACTATGTATGAATTCTGTTATGCTGAAAAGAAATAAAAAAGTAGGCTAAAAATATCTATATATATAGAAAAAAGATTTTAAAAAAATTAAAAAATGAACCAGAATAGTGGGAACGAATTAAAAATTAAACGTTGTATCTATGAAGTAGTACTGATTGTTGTCTTCTGGGACTGTTGGCTTTCTGGGGGAGGGGCCTGCTGCGTGGGTTTTCAGGGAGTGTTTTCTGAGTTGAGTCCTCCCGCCCGCCTCCAGGGTGTGGATTCTGAGGAACCAGGCCTTCTGGCTTTTGTTCTCTGAAGCTTTTTATGTCTGTTCCTTTGTTTTCTCTCCCCTTGGCAGCTCCCTATGGTTCTTGCAGATTTAGAGGAAAGCAAACTGCACCCAGATCTCCCTCCCAGAGAGAAGCCCCAGTCCGTTCCCCTCTGGGTGCTGCAGAGCAGGTTCCCAGCCTCGATCTCTGGGGACACCTGTGCGTCCTGCTTGTACTCAAAACCACAACAGCGGCAGATGTCTGGGCAGCTCCAGACCTCCAGAGAGGCCCCAAGCAGTGATCACACACTGATATTTTCCCGCTGGCCTGGGCTGGGAGTGCTCAGACTTTCTGGGTGTGAGAGTGCCCAGCGGCGCCACCGTGCGCCTCTCTCAGGGGAGGGGGTGGAGTGCGTCTCAGGCTCGGCTGGCATGGTGCAGCGAAGTTGTGGAGACTGCAAAAAGGCTGTTTCTGCCCTGGGTGGATCCAAGCCCCTGCTGCATGCCAAGCGCCCTTAGGAGGTCTCCTTAGGGCTCTGGTCCAAGATCTGGTTTCTCTGCTGCACTCTCTCTGGCTCAGCGCCAGGGGTGTCTGTCCTCCATGGGGGACTTAAGCCCCTGTCCCTAACCATTCCAATTCCCACAATTTCCCCCTGTGATCCTTTGCTCTTTTTGAGTGCTTTCTATCAGACTTCAAGTTAATGCTTGTCCCCAGACGCAGGGCACTCTCGTATTGGGGTATTACTTCCCAATCGGTCGCCTCTGGTGGCTCCCTCCCCCTTTTGTTTATCTTCAGATACCAGTCCGGCATTCCCACTCCACTTTACCTGTCCACTGGCGTTCTCTGCCCCCGTAGAGATCCTGACGTCCCACTGGTGTCTTCTGCCCCCATAGAGATACTGATGTGTAGAATTCTGATCTCAGGCTGATTTCACGGGTGATCGGAGTTCCTTGGTAGGTAACCAGCTCACTTTAGGGGACAGGTTGAACTAGCGCCTCCTCCTAGTTACCCGCCATCTTGTCCCTCCAATAAAATCTTTTAAAAAAAGAATGATTTCAAGAATTATTCTTGAAAAAATTGGATTAAGGAGGTTAAAGGAATAGATCTTTTCTGACAACCATGTGCTCCATAGTTTTAAAAGCTTCTTGACTGGCTCAGTCAACAGAGCATCTATCTCTTGATCTCAGAATCTTGAGTTCAAATATGTTCAAATTTTGGTCATGGAGATTACTTTTTAAAAGGTGTGGGTGTTCATAACATTCTGTGCAGTTTTCATCTAGGTATTTTATGGGTGTAGCTGTTTTGTTGAAGTCTTTTTCACACGTTGACTCTGCTGTTGTAGCTGGAGTTGGATAGACATTCACTTGCATTCCTTTATTTGAGGTTGCCCAGAGTTTCCAAAGCCACTTACTGTGGAGACTCTTGATTCCCTATTTTATATTCTTGGAGCTTTTGTTGGAAATTAATCGACTACATATATGTCAGTTTCTTCCTGGTTTTGTACTATGTTCCATTCATCTGTGTGTCTGTCTTTATATCAATACTATACCATTTTGATTTCTACAGCTTTGTAATACATGTTGAATTCAGAAAGCATGACACTTCCAGTTTTGTTCTTTCTCCAGATGGATTTGGCTATTCAAGGCCTTCCATGGTGTTATTCACTTTGTATGATCGCTGTTCTTATTTCCGGAAATGCCATTAAATGTTGATGGGGTGTGAACTGAATGTTTAGATTGCTTTTTGCAGTGCGTACTTTTGGATTACATATATTCTTGGGATCCACTAGTATGGGATGTCTTTAGACTTCATTCTGTCTTCTTGAAATACTTTCATTAATGATTTATGGTTTTTAATATACAGGTCTTTCCCTTATTGATGAAAATACTTTGTAAGTATCTTATTCTTTTTAAGTGATTATCAGTTAAAAATTCTTTTCTTACTTTCAGTGATAACTTGTTATTCATGTATAGACATAAAACTCATTTTGGTATATTGAATCTGTGTCCTTAAGCTTGACTTAATCAATCTGATAGTTCTAGAAGGATTTTGTAGAATCATCTCGGGTTCCATATATCATATCATGTTCTCCTAATAAGTAAAAAATTAACTGGGAATATAGGTTGATGTCATCTAACTTGGAAAAAAGAATACAGGTATGCTGAGAGATTGTTTACAAATTGTCTAAAATGTTTTGTGGTTGATGTAAACAAAGGAATCCATAATTGTGGCTTGTTTCTATTTACTGTTTTCTTTCAACCAGATATACAGAGCTGTGGCTTAGACCAGTTATTTCCCCACACTTTCCCACCCTACAAGCTGTGACTCTTGGGAGGCATGCACCGTTCTCTCTGCTTTCTATCCTTTGACCCAGGGCCTGACTCAGCTGCTCATAAAATACTTCTCAAAATACTGCGCTTGGGAAGAAGCCTATTTTTTTCAAAGATTTCCTAGAAGACATCCTCCAAAATATTGAATTTTACAAAATTGGTTTTGATCTCTCTGGGATCCTTGAAGATGTCCAAGGTTGAATGTGGCTTCTTTTGCAGACAGATCAGGGACCCCTGCGGCACTCCTGTAATGTCTCCTGTGGCCACCAGAGGGGTGTGTGTGCTCTTATCGAAGACATGGCTCCACCTCTGCAGAAGATAGACGTTAACTTCCTTTAGGACTTCCTTCACAATCTTAGACAACCGCTTCAAGGATTATTTACTGTAAATATTCTTTGGGATCTATTGACAGTTCCCTACAAGTGAGAACCTAAGGCACTACAGTGACTAAACGGTGTCCATTCTTGCACATGCAGATACATAAAATTATAAGTGACTGAATGAAGGTGGACCCTCCCCTCACATGAGACACAAAATGAACCCCAAATGGGTCATAGCCCTAAATTTAAGAGCGAAAACTATAAACCTCAGAGAAGAAAACCTAAGAAGAAATCTTCCAGACCTTAGATTTAGCGTCTGTTTCTTAAGGATGACGCCAGAATCAACAAGTGGAAGAACAGATACATGGGTAAATTTGTCACCAACACAACTGTCTTTCTTCTGGGGTCCCCACATGCTGCCAGGAACCAGGTAGGAACTGTCGGAGTCATTTCTTTCTACATTCTACTTAGCTGTACCCATTACTATCTCTAATTAAGGGATGGGGTCTCTAGCTTCAGATCCCTTCCTGGGTTCACCCAGCTTCAAAGAGGTTGAGTAGAGGCTAGAACTGCTGTCTTTCTGCCATCGGATTCTGTGCTCCATTCACATGGCCCTGACCTGGAACTCAGAGGTGTGCAAAGCTCCACATGCAAACCCCCAGGCCTGGAGACCTCATTGAACTCAGGGGGCAGTGATACCACTCTGATTGGGGCTTGGCCTGTGTCCGTTGTCTGAAGATGGGAGGTCTTGGCACTGATGACTCTCCCAGTTCCACCCAGACTTTGTCTGGGCAGGAGCACGTTTTTCCCTGGGTACCAAGCACAAAGGTTCATGTAACCTCAGAGCTGAGAAGTCCCCTCTGAAGCATCTGGAATGCAGCCTTCTGGTAAGGTGGGGCCAACATGGGTAGGCAAGGCCTGGGATCCAATCCTACCTCTACCTCACTGTGGAGTATGGAGAGGGACAGTTTCTGAAAGCCTTGGTTTCCTTATTCGTCAAACAGAGACAGCATTTCTACCTTCCTCATGCAATTGTTATAGAGCCTGACTGACATGATTTATGTTCTCAAAAGACATTCAGTCATCCCTAGCTCTACCTTCTTAGATTAGCTCACTCTGAGCCCACTGCTTCCATGGGCTCTGCCCTCTGCCTTACTCTGTCCCTTCTGCCCAGAAAACCAGGCTCCCCCTGACTCATTTGTCTTTCCAGAAGGCCTTCATCCCCTTCAGTATGGGTGACTTGTCCCTCAGCTGGGATCCCACAACACTGGTACTCATCCATCAGACCCAGGCCAGCCCTGAGTCAGAATCTCACCCAGAGCTTATGTCCTGGAAATTGGCAATACTCAGTGTGGAGACTGTCAGTCTAGAGCTTCATAAATTTTCATTTGTTCTTGGAACAAATGCTTGAGGTGCCTTGTGATGGGGCTATTTCTGTCCAAAGGCAGGAAAATGAGCTGCCGTCACTTCCATCATGACTGTCTCCTATCTCACTCTGTCGTATAATCATTGACTGCAGGATAGAGATTTAGGGAGATAGCATCTTAGGCTTCCTTGCCTGCCAGGATACTAGAACCTTTTGATGGCCAGAGTTGAAGGTATTTTCTGGAGGTGAATTTGGTTTTTGACAGACCTGTTGGTAAGATGAAACCTGACCACTCCTTACAAACCTACACAGAGCCTGTGCCTCTGACCAATAGGGCAGTGCCCAAGCCCATGACAGCCCTTCCTCTAGTGTTCATAACTCTCCTTTCTCACTGAGTCCCCATTCATTGGTGTTTCTCTCTCTTCCTGCAGCGAGAGCCCCAGATGTCCTCTCTCTGAAGATGTACCTTCTGTGCCTGGTTAGCTCCATCTTGTGGCAGAGAAGACAGGGATTACAACCATGGCTTCCCCAGCAGCTTCAGATCAAGTGGATGCCCCTTACCCAACATTATGGGAGGAGAAGGATCTCCCCCTTCTTCTCACATGGTGTCTTGAGCTGGAAGCACAGCCTCCTCTCCCACATAAGCTGAATTTGAGTGATACCAAGGTTGGGACTGGCAGGGCTATGGGGTCAAGGACAGGGGAGCCTGAGGCTTGTGGATAAACTATATCCAGTGCCAAAACCCTTGGTAGAGGCTCTCTCTATCCTACAGTCCATGAGCAGCTAATGTGCTTTGTAAGGGCCTCTCTTGTTCACACAGGTTCAAGTGGTTTTTGCTGTTGCCAATAACACTACATCTGGATGAACACAAGCCTGTAACTCAATGACCTGTGCTGTCCTTAGAGGTTCTTCCCTGAGAGGATGTGGTTCAGCCAGGGTAGACAGGGAGCAACCTGATAGGAGTGGCCTGGTCTGCACCCCTCTGCTGTCCTGGAGCAGGGTGTGGTTGCTCAAGTTAGAATCTGAGTTATGGAGCCCAAGGGGGCTGGAGTAGCTGGAGCATATCACCAGAGAGGGCCTGGGTGATGTGTGTTCTAGGACACAGGCAGGGATACTTGTTGGGGAGGACACGTGAGGGGGCTGTAGGAAAGCTCTTTCCTGCTCTATGGTCACTCCCACTACCAATAGACTCCCTGCTGGCTTGTCCTCATGGTTTCATGTCTCATCTGTAGACACCAGGCCCCTCCAAGGAAGGCTGTGCTGAATAAAGAGAGCATAGATAGAGAAACCTGGAGAAACAAAAATGTGGTTAGAGTGTGTTCCAGAAATGGTGTTTACAGGAATCAAACATAAAGAACAGAGATTTATGGCACAGATGTACTTATTACTTTAATGATGAGAGTCAAATAATTGGAAATGGCTCAGTTGTTCAACAGATGGGGCTTTGAGTGCTATCATTCAATGTCCAAGGGGGCAGCAGCGACAGTGCCTATCCACTTTAGGGACATCAGGTAGAACAAGAGCCCAACCCTAGAACTCTCCCTGCTGCCCTCCCCCCGACTTATACACACACGTGCGTTTGCATGAGCACACACTAAATCCAGAGGGAAAAGCATGGAAATGGGACACCATCCCATTATAGGCGATTATTTCATGGAAGAAGGAACATGTCTTCTTTTCTTCATATTTAAATCATTATTTTACTACATAAATATAGTCTGCCTAAACCTGAAGAACTATTTACTTCATTACCTGACTTGTTAAGTAAAAAAGGGAAGATTTAAGATGTAATTTTAATATTTTTAGAATATGCCCACAAAAATAGTTTAAACGTGGCCTATGCAGGAAAATGAAAGTATTTAAAGGTGCCTCATGGACCCATGGACATTTCCTTGGTTTCTGCCTTTCAAGATATCCTTATGAAAGGGAACACAATTCCAGGTAATGAAAGGAGCTCATTTTGGGGCTTCTCATGATCATTGTTGTTTCAGGAACATTTGTTTGTAATAAAATGTTTTTTTTTTATAAAATGTTAAAAAAATCTTTGTATCTTTCTTATGTTTTGTAGCCAGACAGGGAAGGCCATATTGTAGGATTCCAGGCACATGAAAATCTCAGACAGAGTAAAGTACCAAGGACAGAGAGAAAAGCAGTGACTGCTGGGACTGGGGTGAGGGAAGGAGCAGTGAGTGATAAGGAGGCCAGGTTTTTCCTGGTGACGGAAATGTTCTTCAAGTAAATGGTTGTGCAACACTCTTAAAGTACTTAATGGTACCTCCATATACCACTGAAAAGGATCAAAGTAAAATTTTATGTAAACTCAAATTCTACTTTATTTAATGAACAAAATCTATTAAGCCACTATACAGGTGTATACAAAACACAAAAATTACAAAGAGAGCAATGGCAGAGGAGGGGAAACCATCCTTGGGGCTCCACCCAGCACGAGCTGCTGCTTAGGGGCTGAGGCTGGTTGTTACACTGAGACAGGTGCTGGCTCAAGTCCTTCATGAACCTCAATAACAGGGTCTAGACCCTGCTGGACCTCTGGGTCAGACAGAGGAGCTGGTAGCTCTTCCATATCAGGAGAGTGAATTAGAGTCCTGATCACCACATGCACTGGCCCCAACGGGCAGGTGGTGTCACAACTCTTCCTAATGTGTGAGCTCCAGCAATAGGGATGGTTTGGGCCTGCTTTGTCTCCAAAGATACAGTGGGTGTCACAGTGGGAGCTGGGCAAAGTTCCTCATGTTGTTCAGGCTGTTGCTCTGGGCCTGGAGTTGTAGCTCCATGAAAAGAAAGTATCATCACCATGATTGAATTGCCATGTCCTTTCTAATTAAAGGGAACTTTTCCCACAACTCAATGTTGCCTGCACCCAAGAACCAATTCCTGTGAAGTCTCCATGACTGAAGACCACCAGGACCGGGATCTGAGACTATTTACAGCTATTCACCCAACTGCACTCTGTGGAGGCTTGTTCAGTGTGGCCCACCCTGTACCCTCCTGCGGACCACATTAGCCACCCCCAGTCCCTCTGACCCACAGCTTCTCGCTCTGTGAGCTCGAGGTGTTGCAGCTGTGAGCACAGAACCTGGGCACGGTGCTCCAGGTCTCAACCTGGCATATTAAGCCCCAGGTATGCCAGCAGCACTTTCAGGCTGGGAAATTCTAGGGGCAGTAAAAATATTCATAATATTTTTCTACACATGTGTTCAAGAAGGAGGTGATTGAACTGGGGATAGATAGGAAGAGGAATCAGAGGACAGGGCACCCTCCCAAATGAATATCTGAGAGAAACCTGTGGGAACCTGGCTCCTTGGTAATACAGCTTCTGTCAGAGACCAGTCCTACTCCTTGTCCAACTGCGATCTGGCAATTCTGCCTGAGACGGGCCTGGTTGCAGACAACAGGCGGTAAGAGCCTCAATGAGTGGGAGATCTTGATGAATGGTGGGACCATTTCTTCCCTTCAAGATGGATCTGGACACACTCTGCAGTCTATCTCCTATTGCACTTGCCAGGTGAATTCAACTGCATGTGCCCTGGAAGGTGTGGTGTCTGGCCTCTTAATTATCCTCACTGCACACTCCACTGCTCTCTGAAGATCCAACCAGGGAGGGAGCAAATGAACTCTGTCTCTAGCCAGGCATTCTCAGACCTTCCCTATACTTCAAACGTTACCTCCTGTGCCAATATGGTGCCTCTTTCACCAGGTGCCATGAGTGGGTCTCCTTCTACTGACACTAATCTCCCACAGGGTTCGGAATATCTGGTCCCTATACTCTCACTGGGTCTCATGAGCACCCTTTGAACACCCAGTGTCCAGGTTCCAACATATTGCTGAGTTTGGTGGTTTCCACATACTCTGGTCTAGGTCCCAGGATTGGGGTAGAGACAGGAGTGAGAGGGCCCGGTGATGGAGAATGACTTTCTTAGGTGCAAAAGCTGTCCTGCTCCCCTCTCCTCTGCCACAGTACCCACACCCCCTCTCCTCTGCCACAGTACCCACACCCACAGCTCCCCTGGGCCCATTCATTTTTCCAGAAGAAACCCTTAGACCTTCACCCTTAAAAGAAATCAGAGATCTGTGGCATGATAATCCAAGAGGCCCTTCAGCTCACAGTCTCCTTTCTGCGCTGGTGGAGAGGGAAGGCCCTCCTGCATCATCCAAAGCTCACTCATATGTTTCATTGCTCCTGGGCTATGCCGGCTTCATCATAGCTGGAGAAAATGCACCCATATCTAGAGGAAGCCAGGGGACATCATGCGAAATGTCTTGTCTATGCTACCTCTCATTGAGTCCTGTAACATTGTCTGACTCCTGAATAGTCTGAAAACGTGGGCTGCTATCTGCTCTGTGCAGGGATCACAGTCAAGTCCTAGAGAAGCAGCTGCACCTAGTGGGGCTTCCTGAATACTTGATGAATAAAAGGACCCCAACCAGCCCATAACAGGTATCTGAGTGGGCCTGGGAATGCCTATGCAACCCGGGGATCCCTTCTATGCTTTCACCCAAACTTGGACCCCAAATGGACTCTCACACCTCTCTTTCAAATGGCAAAACAGCCCAACTCAAGATCATAGTGATAGTGAGGGATGAGGCAGAGGTTTCATCATGACACACAGGACAATGATAAATGAGTAGAAACACAGGCCCTCTAGCAGACCTTTGCAAGGGCCCAGGCACTCAGGTGCACTTTCCTATCAAGACCCAACTGAGTCCGTAACATAACTCTGCTGAAGTCAGAGGAGCAAACTGAGGCTCGGGAATTTGGGGACATATCCAAGACTCACAGCAAGTGAGTAACCAAATCCCACTGGGCAGTTAGGGACAAGGTGCTCACCTTGCAAAAAGGAAGTCCAATACCTCTTGGGTGGTAGCAATGGCTCGATATGTGCCCAGGAACTTGTAGGCATAGCTGAGTTCTCTTCCTAGGAAATTAGGCACCAGATATTGTGTTTGTTCTCTAGTAGGTTGGCCCAGTTTGTCCATAGCACAAAGGTCTCACTCCTCTTCATCAGTGATCCATATTTACCCTGATGTGAAACAGAGGAGACATGAGTCAGTTCTGTAGCCACCATGATGGTTAGGGGTTGGAGCACAGACAGAAACCCCAAGATAGCAGTGACTTATGGCAAGAGGTGGGAGAAGAAGGCCTAGAGTCATAAAAACAATAAGGTGCCTGGGTGGTTCCTGGGCTTAAACCTAGGAGTCATGGTTTTTGCTCAGGGCATGATTGGAATGTCCTGAGATCGAGCTCTTTGTAGGGCTGCATACTTAGGGCAGGATCAGCTTGAGGATACTGTCTCTCCCTCTGCTTCTCTCCACTCCCCCACTGCCTCTCTCAAATCAGTCAATCAAGTAATCAATTCATAAATCTTTAAGGAAAAATAAAAACATTTCCTGGTATACATACAATGAATTGAAGTCAGTGATATCTGACCTTTATAGTATCTCAGGTCAGATTGTGATCTGAGTATTGATAACACTTCCCTGCATGAACGGCATCTATCCCGTGTTTTCTGGTAACATATTCCATTCCTGAGATGAGAACACAGAGACATTTTCTTAGGTGAGACAGCTCAGGATATTAGGGCATGTAGGATGTTTCGTGTAGCACTATGAGTTAGCAACAGAACAGAATCACATCAAAGTCCTGCATCATTGAAGGGCTCAATGGCTTTTACAAATGAATGGAATTCTGGAATGTTGTGCAGCAGAATGAAGCCCCTGACCCTGACCCTGGAGGGGCCTGAGGGATGTGTTCATTCAAAACCAAAAGGCAGAATAAGAGACATAGTACCATTGGCAACATGTCCCTTTGGGTAAATGTCTTCTAACTCACCATGATCATGTGTAAGACTTGCAGAACCTGGAGAAGACTGTCAGGTCAGTGGGGACAGCTGGGAGCAGATGTTAGGAAAATACATAGCACAGTGCAAAAAGATTCTAGATGAATGTCATGAGACATGGTTTAAAGTCTCTTTTCTGATATTACAAATATGTGGACAGTAACTCTACATCTGGACAAAGTAGGGGCAGGGAAATGAGGACAAGTTTGAAAAGGAGATGGTGATGCAGATTCATGTGGGTTCAGGACTCTAGGAGGGAGCCCACAGCAGTATTAGTCTGGCTTCTGGGACATGGATACCATTCTGCTTCACTGGGACCCTGGGGGAAGGATTTCACAGCATCTGCACTCACCCTGACCAGCGCTGGACTCTCTTGGCATTTTGGGGCACCTTATGTCCTTCAAGGAGGTAGAGCATATTATATCAACATCTCAACATGCCCAATCTCCTGTGTGGAGCTCTGTAAAGACAGTGCCCAGCAACCAGGCAGGAGGCCTCAGAGCCCTGTCTGGGTGCCTTTGCTGGTCCTCAGATCAGGGCACTCCATTCCAGACACACCACACCCCAGTATGCACACACCTCCACCAAGAAGAGAAATGTGGCACAGCTTCAGGGCCTTCATTGTGCTCTGGGAGAGGTAAGATGATTCTCTGGAATCCTTTCTATCATGCCCACCATGACTGGTATGGACATAAAGGGGTCACCAGGGTATCCGCTATCTTGCAACACCCTCCATCCCAGTGGTAGGAACCACCCCCTCCTTATCCCTCTTTTCCAGAAACTGCAGAGGAGAGGACGAGGCTGCCCTGGGATGGCTCAGAGGGGTGGCTTGGCCTGGCATAGGCTGTTCTGTATTACCTTATGGAATCTCCTGCCAAATGTCCTTAGGCTTAGGTGTGAGGTTTGGATCAGTGTCTGCAGCATGTGAAAAAGCCATTCCTCTGGGGTTTCTGGGTGACAGAGTCCCGGGAATTAGGCAAATAGCAAGAGAACATCTTTCAGTATTGGATGTCTCTAGCTAAGTAACCCTGGTGCTAGACTACACTAGAATGTGGGAGCCTGCTTGAGGGGTTCCAAATTCTTTTGGGGTCTGCAGTCAAGGAAGTAACTTCACTGCCCAAGATCACCTACCCAAGTCCACTCCTGGATTGACACCAAACAAACTGCTCAGGGTTGCCATTTGCTATTCCCCATTCTGCATGTAGGGCACATCTGTACAGAGTGACACCAACACACTCCTCTCCATAGGCCCCTAAGGAAGGTCTGGGTGCTGCCAGGTCCCCAGGTTAGAAAAACATGTGGCTTCAGGAACAGCTCTCCAATATTACCTGTTTATGTTCCTGGATAAGCCATTATCCTTGTCAAGGGTAGTCAGCATGTTGTCTGTGCAATACAGATGATTATAGCATGGACTTCCTCGAGATGTCCATAGGCACATGTGGGATAATATCTGTGATATTTGAGGAGTGGTGTCACAGGTAATACATAGCTCCAACTAAATTTTCTTCCTCTTCTTACCTTCTCTGGGTCTGCTGTCGCTCAGACACCATTCTATAGTCCCTACTGCGGTTTCTGTGTGTGTATGTGTGTGTGTGTGTGTGTGTGTGTGTGTGTACATGCACACTCTCTCATGTGTGTACACATGTGTTCATCAGTGCTCAAATTCTGGAGTCCCAGAAGATGGCAGCTTCACTTACAGAGGGGTGGGTAAAAGCTTCACAAGATCATGTGATTTCTAATTTTAAAAGCAAGAAGGAATTGGAGCCTTGGCCTCTGATGTTCTGAATTCACCCTTACCTCTAGAGACTGCATATCGTGTACTGAGAGCCGTTAACTCCTTTCCACTAGGTGTGATGTGGATAGGGTTAGATTCAGTGCTTTGCCATGACCTGGGCTGCCCCTCAGATAAGAACTTGCTGGAATGCCTCCTATCTAGGATATCAGTGCTCACACTCACCCTTATACTGTCTCCATGTCTGTAGCCACTTCTTTCAACACAACATTTTTCCAGAGCCCTCCAGTGAATGGCTATGTGCATCCAGAGTCTCTACTTTGAGGACAGTCAAAGATCTGGGTTCATGCCTGGTTCAGCCTTCTTAGCATTCTTGGCAAGACCCTAACCATGCAGAGGTCTTCACCTTCTCCTCTCAGTGGTTCCCTGAAATCCCATATCCTGTTTACACATCTTTGTGTAACCCTTTCCCCTGGAGTGTGGTCTGGACTTAGTGATTCCTACCTTTCCACAGAACATGGCAACATGACCCACAAGCCTCTTCAAAGATTTAGTAATAAAACCTCATTGCCCAGTCCCATGTGACTGTGACCTGTATTGTCTTTCAGATCATCACTCAGGAGTACAAAGCCCTATGTTGAACCATGACCCAGACATGTGCATGTTACCTACCAATGAGGGCCAACAACAGACAGAACTCAGACCTTTGACGTGAACTGAATCCTTCCAACACTCCCAAGTGAGCTCAGGTTCTCAGTGAAGCAGGTCCTGCCTTCTTGTTGTCAACAGCCTCAAAGCATGGAGAGGCTTTGGAAGGAAAGCCCAGCTGAGAACTCATGGAGTCCTGATCCTCTGAGACTATGAGACAATGTCTGTTTGTTAAGCCACTGAGTGTGTGGTAATGTGGCCACACAGCCATAGGAGCAGGGTACTGATACTGTCCACCTGCCGCAGGCCTTGGACCTCCTCCCCTTCCTCCATGTTCCTCACTTCAGCTTCCTCCATCACCCTGACTTCATTTCTAATCTCCACTGCAGGAATATAATATTCTGCTTTCAATCGTCTGCACCATGGTGCCCTCTGCAAGGCTAAATATACTCTTATTTATGCAGGTCTGTCTCCTTATTTTTCCTGCCACAGGAATTTTCAGTGTCATCTCCGCACATCATTCTTACACCCTTCACCTGGTGGAGCTCAAGATCCAGTTACAGTGCCTAGCTCTTTTCTTATAGAGCAAATTCCCTTTACATTCACCTTTTAATTTAATGTTTGTCCATCTTCCGCTCTAGACCCTGAGCTCCTAGGGGAAGAAACCGGTTGCCTGAAAAACACCCACACCATCTGAGTTCTCAGGGCCCAGTGGCTGAATGAACAGGTTAGAGGATCTAGCCCACCATTGAGCAGCTCTATTGCCAAAGCCTATTTGATTTTCGTCATGTGTAAGTCCCTTCTTTCCCCTCTATGGAAAATATACGTTCCATGTTGGGCTCAAAGTCATGACCCTAAGATCAAGTAACACATGCCCTACTGGATGAGGAAGCTGGGTGCTTCTTGATCATTTTTTCATAGGTTCTAGGCTGATAATGATTGAAATTTATTTGTTGATTTCAACATGTTGTAGGTATATTATGTTATGCTGAATTACCAAATAAATCCCCAAATTTGGTAGCATATCACCATAAATTTCCCCACATGAGAGTGCTGAGTGGATCTTCAGTTTGGAGATGGAGCGTGTTCATATGGTCTTTTTGAAATCTAGAGTCCCTCCACCATGGACCTTCTCAATCCCTGGGTTGTCATGCACCTCTGACACCGTCAGCACTAGGGCAAGATGACAAGTACACATAGGAGGTTGTTTCTTTTTAAAAAATATTTTATTTATTTATTTGACAGAGATCACAAGTAGACAGAGAGGCAGGCAGAGAGAGAGGAGGAAACAGGTTCCCTGTGGAGCAGAGAGCCCAGCATGGGGCTCGATCCCAGGACCCTTGGATCATGACCTGATCCGAAGGCAGAGGCTTTAATGCACTGAGCCACCCAGGCGCCCCTAGGAGGTTGTTTCTATTCAGGTTTTGAAGGCCTAAATATACACCTTTATTCTCAATCTTTAATTTTTGGCGGGTATTTATTTATTTATTTATTAGAGAGAAAAGAACTCAAGAAGGGGTGGGGGTTGCAGAGGGAGGAGAACCAGAGAGATGCTGAGGTGAGGAGGACAAGGGGTGGCTTATATGGACTGGAACAGCTTGGGCCAAACAGAGCAAGTTTCCACCAACTGTGGTAGGCAAGGAGCAATGTGTAAGCTCACATCCCTGTGTCCATGATCTGCCATCTGGAGAAAACTCCAAGGGATCTGACAACATTGATTGATGTGAAAAGTTTCCTTTATTTAGGACATGAAAAGTCAATCCTGGTGTGGATAGTTTCTCTTCCTGAAACTACAGCACCAGCATCAGCCCCAGAACATGATCCTGAACTACTTCAAGAGCTATCTCCAGTTCCCACTGTGATCCATGCTACAGCTTCAGAGTTTGAGTGGCATTGGTGGGAATTAGTGGTCTGGGTGATACAGCAGCTGTGGATATAGCAGAGGGGAGAGACTTGGGCTAAGGAGGCTACCACAAAGTTTTATCAGCAAGGAAGTACACAGTTGAAACTTTTAAGAGTTTACTACTGTGGGGGATGTCCCTAGATTAAAGGTGTTCATGTGGTGAAGCAGGGTGGAATCGCAGGTGTGGCAGCAGGAGGATCCTGGGGGTCACAAGAACAGTTGGGTCCTGAATGTTTCAGAGTCCTGAGATATCAGTTGGGGAAAGCTGGCTGAAAATCGTGAGGCTTGGTTCTGGCTTTTTGCTCTATGTAGCCCTAAACTTCAAATCACGTTACAGTTGGCCAACCACATTTTGGAGGATTCCACCAGAAACAAAACAAAATGAAACAAAACAAACAAACAAACAAACAAAAACCAGAAGCATGGCAAGACCTCCAGCCCGCAGAAGGTACAGCATGACTCTGTGCCACAGAAATAAAGAGAAATTGGAGTTGGAACTCAGTCACGTGCCTGAGATAAAAATGCTTTGTCACTGGCCGGGTGAACACAGAATTCTGACAGAAATCAAGGAGATAAGACTGATGGAATGCTTTTCTGTGAAAGCTCACTGAAGAGTTGTGGGGCAAATTTTCAGCTCCTGGGTAGAGAGCAGGGTTAAGCCACACTCATCCCACCCATTCGTGCTGTAAGCCTTCAGGGAGTAATACAGGGCCACATACTGGAATCCAGGGTTGACTACATGAAAGTCTGCCTCCTCTTAGGAGAGGTGCATTTGCACCAGCTGAAGTACACCTGAGAATAAGTGCAACAGACCCCTCTCCCAGAAGACCATCACAAACACCTCGCTCCTGTTAACTTTACTGATCATAGAGGGCTGCAAATCTTCAACTTTTAGGGAAAACACTAGGTAGCATTCTTTGTACTTCATTTTTAAACCTTATTTATTTATTTATTTATTTATTTATTTATTTTTATTTTTTCAGTTTTTTTTCCTTATTTTTCAAATCTTTTTTTTAATAAATTGTGCTGGGAAAATTGGACAGCTATATGTAGAAGAATGAAACTGGACCATTCTCTTACACAGTACACAAAGATAAACTCGAAATGGATAAAAGACCTCAACGTGAGACAGGAATGCATAAGAATCCTAGAGGAGAACATAGGCAGTAACCTCTTTGATATCAGCCACAGCAACTTCTTTCAAGATATGTCTCCAAAGGCAAAGGAAACAAAAGCCAAAATGAACTTTTGGGACTTCATCAAGATCAAAAGCTTCTGCCCACAAAGGAAACAGTCAACAAAACAAAGAGGCAACCCATGGAATGACATAAGATATTTGCAAATGACAGTACAGACAAAAGGTTGATACAGGATCTATAAAGAACTTCTCAACCTCAACACATGCAAAACAGGTAATCATGTCAAAAAATGGGCAGTAGACATGAACAGACACTTCTCCAATGAAGACATGCAAATGGCTATCAGACACATGAAAAAATGTTCATCATCACTAACTATCAGGGAGAATCAAATTAAAACCACATTGAGATGCCACCTCACACCAGTTAGAATGGCCGAAATTAGCAAGACAGGAAACTACGTGTGTTGGAGAGGATGTGGAGAAAGGGGAACACTCTTACACTGCTGTTGGGAATGCAAGTTGTTGCAGCCACTTTGGAGAACAGTGTGGAGATTCCTCAAGAAATTAAAAATAGAGCTTCCCTATGACCCTCCAATTGTGCTACTGGGTATTTACCCCAAAGATACAGATGTGGTGAAAAGAAGGGCCATCTGTACCCCAATGTTTATAGCAGCAAGAGCCACGGTCGCCAAACTGTGGAAAGAACTAAGATGCCCTTCCACGGACGAATGGATAAGGAAGATGTGGTCCATATACATTATGGAGTATTATGCCTCCATCAGAAAGGATGAATACCCAACTTTTGTAGCAACATGGACGGGACTGGAAGAGATTATGCTGAGTGAAATAAGCCTAGCAGAGAGAGTCAATTATCATATGGTTTCACTTATTTGTGGAGCATAATAAATAACATGGGGGACATGGGTAGATGGAGAGGAGAATGGAGTTGAGGGAAATTGGAAGGGGAGGTGAACCATGAGAGACGATGGACTATGAAAACCAACCTGAGGGGTTTTGAAGGGGCGGGGGGTGGGAGGTTAGGGGAGCCTGGTGGTGGGTTTTAGGGAGGACATGTATTGCATGGAGCACTGGGTGTGGTGCAAAAACAATGAATACTGTTACGCTGAAAAAAAATAAAAATAAATAAATTAATTTAAAAATAATTTGTATTCCTTTTTAATTTCATATTATTTAGTTTTATCCCTCTCATTGTATTTTCTTTTTTCTTTAAGATTTTCCTTATTTGACAGAGAGAGATCTCAAGTAGACAGAGAGGCAGGCAGAGAAAGAGGGGGAAGCAGGCTCCCTGCCGAGCAGATAGCCCGATGTGGTTCTCCATCCCAGGATCCTGAGATCACGATCTGAGCCGAAAGCAGAGACTTTAACCCACTGAGCCACCCGAGCGCCCCATTCTTCTTCTTTTTTTTTTCTTAACACAATGATGAGATGGTGAAATTCAACTGAAAAGAAAGAACTGGAGATAATATCCAGTACCAGGAATTGAATCACTATGGATATAAGTCAAATATCTGAACTAGAATTTAAAACAATGATTCAAAAGATACTAGACAGGCTAATAAAAACATGGAAGACACTAGAGAATCCCTCACTGTAGAAATAAAAGAACAAAAATCTAGACAGACACAAATTAAATATGTTATTACAGAGATACAGTCCCAAATGAAGACTATGAGAAGGACAGTGAATGAGGCAGAAGCCCTATTTATATTAAAATCACAGAAGGATTTGGCCCAGAGTTGCCAAGACCCCTCTTCAGTTATTATAAAAGGGCCCCAGTCCTTATTTTGGTGATCACTCCCATCTTGGATCCAGAGCTTAACATGAGACAATGATGGGGCAGTCACCTCTACACTCTGTGGTATTTACAAGCTGAGCACATTGTATGCTTCTTCTCTGTACATTGTTCATTTGTACATTGTAATGCACAAAATCTGTACATTACATATTGTATGAAGATCCAACTGCCACGGGAGCTTAAACTAAGACTCTGTTGCCTCTCCTTTTCCATGGAGGATAATAAAAATGCTGCCCCAGGCACATTGCATTAAATGGGTAATACACATGTCATAGTCACCAGAGTGCTTGGTACAGAGAAAAGGCTCAGTCTATGTAAGGATCCATACATCCTCAGAAAGCAGGTAGTCAGATGTCTACCTTTATATTCCTCCTCCCCAGTCAAGATTTTTGGGACCCATGCCTGTTGCCTAAGTCCCACATGGCTCCTTTTTCTGGCTGGGCCCTCACTACCATACAAGAGTACACAATATGAAATTTCCATTTCCCTGTGAAAACTTTTTATGTTGAAATTTCAAGTTTTGGGTTTTGTTGTTGTTGCTGTCATTTGTTTGTTTGTTTGTTTTGTTTTGTTTTCGATGAGATAAGTCTTTTTTAATTTATTTTTATTTCTTTAGAGCGTAACAGTTTTCATTGTTTTTGCACCACACCCAGTGCTCCATGCAATACGTGCCCTCCCTAAAACCCACCACCAGGCTCCCCTAACCTCCCATCTCCCTCCCCTTCAGAACTTTTCAGGTTGTTTTTCAGAGTCCATAGTCTCTCATGGTTCACCTACACTTCCAATTTCCCTCAACTCCCATAAGTCTTGTTGCCTTAGCCACCAATGTTCACATCAGGGGTTGACTACTCTTGCTGCTGTCAGCACTGTTAACGCTACTGAGGAGAGAAGCAGCCCAAGTCTCCAGCCCCTACTCCACCGCACCCTCCACTCCACCTGGTCTCAGTGAGAGGGCAGTCCTGGATGCTCAGCATGGGGCCTTGCCTGTCACAGCAGCTTACTGCATAATGGGCTTCCAGAGCAGAACTCAGGGATCTCACTGTTGTTTCTCACAGCCCAGAGAGGGTATGAATATCTGTATCTTCTTTTCTTACCCATCTTATGTCTTAATGCAGTTATTCCAGGACTTGGAGTAAAGATACTTTCAAATACAAAATCTGGTAAGACTCAACTTCTTTGGAGCCTGATCTCCATTTCCTTGGAAATTAATCTTCAGTGTATTGATGAGAGAAGGAGAGTCTCACATCAGATATGTCAGTGGGAAAAGACCCAGAGACACCCTGTTAGGTAAGGACACACATCACAAAACTATGAACTCTGTTAACGCTGAAAAGAAATAAAATAAATAAAAATAAAAATAAAAATAAAAGCCTCCACAAAAAACTGAATTGCACGCATGGTACACCTTCTCATTAAGGGGCATGTACACTTCCTTGGTCTCAAAATCTTTGGAAGTCATGGCAACATTAATTAACTTACATCTACTGGTTACAGAATGATGGCATAATATTTATTATATGTTAAATCAGTACATACATTTGTGTATACATTATTACATTTTAAGCATATGTACATTTCTACTTTTAATATTTTAAACTTCAACGATTTTCTTTAAAAATTCTAGGCCTCTGCTTTTTATCATCTTGGCCTTACACATCATCCCCATTGGGAAACAACATTAAGAAGCATTTTATTTATAGTCTCTTTTGATTGCATATTTATTTAATAATCATTTCCCATATTTTCAATGTTTTTAAAAGGTTATGAGAGAGAGCAAAGGAACAGTAACAGAAAAGATATTAACAATGCTACAGCCCAGAACCTGCAGCAAAAGACACTGAACTGTGCCCTGAATAATTCTGGTGAGGGGAATAGAAGCATGGATGGCTGG
>PISX010029626.1:0-19810 GCA_004024625.1 Mellivora capensis
GGAAACCAGTCCCAGGTAACAAAGCCCAAATACAAGGGTGGGTCAGGCCAGGTGGAGACATCCGATCAGTGGGGGTCGAATACTGTCTCCCTAGCTACCAAGGAGTATGGGCCCTGCCCTTTGGGCACCTTTTGGGCACCAATTCTGACCAAGGTGATAGGCTGGTTCAAATGTCTACTATAGGGTAAATTGTAATTCATTTGGTCACTTATGTGTGACCTAGCAAGACTGTGCAGCTTTCTCTGTGTGTTGCAATTTCATTGGCCACCTGTGCGTGGCCAGGCCCAACCACACAGCCTTTGCCCTTAAAAGCTAGTCTGTGGAACAGAGAGAGGTCTCCCTGTCTGTAAGAGGTGCGGCCCCGAACGGTCCGTTTGATTCTCGATGCTTGGAGCGAAATAAAGCTTTGCTTGACCTTCGCTTTGTATCAGTCTCTCTCCTTTCATCATGGACCCATTATTGGGGGACCTTTCAGAATGGTATTGGCACACTTATAAAAAAATCAGTTGACCATAAATTGACCATAAGAGGTTTATTTCTGAACTTTGATGTTTATTCCATAGAAAATAGAAAAGCTGCCTGTTGCATGTGGACCATGAGAAGCAGACCAGCTTGCTCCTGTGACGGCGGGCCCCTTTCTCGGAGAACTCACAGTGGAGAACTCACTGCTAAGTCATCACATCTCTGAAAGGAAGGTGCACTGGTTACTGGGAGAACGTCGGCGACCTGCGTCTGAGGTGAGGAGCAAAGGGAAGGAGCCCTGTTACCAGTGGACTGACGAAATCAACAAGACTTTGCTGTAATTGGTATTCCTTTCTTTCTCAAGGATGGAAATGAATATTTGGCATATAATGAGCCTTCTTTCAAGCTTTAAGAATAAAACCCTCATTGTTGGATGCAATGTCTTGACAAAATCATTCTAGTATTCTGCAATACCACAGAGAAATGCCCAGCCCAGGGGAGGTGGGGGGCAAGAGGGGCTTCCAACTGGCTCAGACACCAGTTTGATATGTTTAATCCTTACTGTTGGGTCGGTGGCTCCGGGAATGCAGGTGGAACAATAGAAATGACTGCCAGGGCTGCCATCTTCCAGCCCCCTCCCTCCTCTTCCTCAACCTTTGACTCTCCCGCCAAAAGGATGTATGCCCAGGTCACGTCTTCATAGGTAACCTGATACCTATGCAGGAAACAGAAGTATCAGGACCCTCCACCCCATACCCTCCGATCACCAAATCCCTACCATATATGGATGTGAGTCCATGCCCTGCCTTGGTCCAATAAAAGACCCCCGCCGACTCCTCCCAGTGCGACTTCCCTGACTCTGCTTTCCAGAGTCGTGGAACCTGACCCGAGGGTGCCCACCTCCTTCTGGCGTGACTTTCCTGGCTCCCCTTCTCCTGAGCCCTGAAACTTCGCCGGAGAGTGCCTTTAATAAATCTTGCCTTGTGCCTACGTTGCCTTGTGTTGTGTTCACCTCGCCTGTGAAACCTTACACTTACCACTTTACCTTAGAGTGCAAAGATGTTTTGAACTGCCGGAATGTATGTTAAAAAGATCCGCATTTCATTTCTTTTCTCTTTGATTTGACTGAACTCATTCCCATCAGTAGTTACTGACGGCTACTAAGTGATCAGGCCTGTGCTGAATCCCCTCCCCCCCCCGCCCCGCCCCCATCCCTTGGAGGGAAATAGAAGTGCAGGAAAATGTCCCTGTCCTTGACCTTGGGCTCTACTGGGGAGACAGATGCGTTGTGAAAAAGTCTGGACGAAAACCATAAGGCAGAGCAAACATGGGGTGAGAGTGGGTCTATCAATGTTGTTTCCACCCTGAGTCCAAACTCCTGTCTTCTGGTTATGCTCCCATCTGGCTTTTGAGGAATGACCTCAAACTAACACATATCCAGTCAGAGAAGATGCCCAGCCCTCCTCTAGCCAGGGCAGATAGAACCCTCCCTCCTGGGTGGTTCAGTTTTGCCTGGAGTGGCACGAGGATGAAGGGAAAAAGAAAGACAGACAGACACAGACAGACACACACACAGTCACATGTTGCCCACCCTCCACATTAGCTCAGACTCTGCTCAGCACCAAGGCCCAGATGAAGCAACCTATTTAGCGTTTGTTCTCAGGTCCCCAGGGCCAGCCCAGGTCCCAGCCTCTGCCAAGCCCGGCTCTTTGTTCTCCAACGGGCTCTCCCATTTCCTGTCATCCATTCCATCCAATAACGTTTTTGCTTACGTTATTCAGGGGTGCTTTTTGTTCCTTCCACACAAAGAACCCAAGTGGGATGCTGGGAGATTATTTCTACATCCCTCGGGGGTTGGGAAAGATTAGAGAACATTCCCAGGCCTCAGGAAGACTGACAGAACAGTCCAGAGCCCAGCCCCAGCCCCAGAATGGCTGGCCCTGGGGGCTGCAAGCTCTGAGAATAGAAGGAAGACTACCTTGACTATGGGCAGCACAGAAAGCCTCCTGTGTTGGTCAGATGAACAGAGAGATTTTAACATCCCATCCCTGCTCTTCTCCCTATCCCCTGCTTAACATAGCGTGTCCCACATAGTACAACCTGTGGGTGGGTTCCGTTCCAGGGGTGACTGTTCTGCCAGGCCTGTGGCCCCGAGGCCCAAGGGCCCACCCGAGTGAGCACACACAGCTTCTGAGACCAAACTTTGTACCATCTGCTCAGTCACCCTGGGAATCATCTGGGTTAAAATTTGATTTTACCTTTTTTAAAGATTTATTTACGAGAGAGAGAAAGAGCAAGCAAGTACACACAAGCAAGTGGGCCAGAGGCAGAGGGAGAGAATCTCAAGGCAACTCCATGGTGAGGACAGAGCCCCACACGGGGCTCAATCCCACGACCCTGAGTTCATGACCTGAGCCAAAACCAAGAGTCCAACGCTCAACCAACGGAGCCACCCAGGCGCCCCTGGGTGAAAATTTTAGTCTTTGGGTGGTCTGCCCGCACAATCCAACATGCTCGGGGTGGACTGTCTTCCTTACCAGTGGCTGAGGCAAATATTTTCTAACTGGTGGGAGCCATGGTCACTGGTAGCGGCCTCTCTCCTTGTGTCTGTTGCCCTGACGGCTCCTTGCTGGTGGCACGAGGCCTACATTGTCTTGAAAAAAATCCTTACGAACTACTTCTGACATGCAGCAGCGCATAAGGAGTACGACAGCGAGCACCTGTGTGCAGGCAGTAACGGCTACAAAGAAAACATCAGACGCCGCCACCCCCGACCCTGGCCTGAGCAAGCACCTGCCCCAAAGGGTTGCAGGCTCCGAAGCAGAACTTTGTCTGGAAGCTGCTCCTAAGTGTGGGACTGATGGCAGTTCAAGGTGGGCCACAGGAATTGGAGCCTCCACTTCAGATCTGGGAAGACACGGGGGTGTCTTCGCTGTGGGTCTAGAAGATCGCCAACGTGATTGCCCGTCGCGAGGGTTTTCTGCCTCCAGAGTGGGTGAGCTGAAATTTTGACTCCAGAGCTCTGTGGCCCCTTCTCATCCTAGTAACAACCCCAGTGTTGGTGTGGCTCTGGGCTCGAGCCCAGACCACCATGCCCAGACCTTCCCATGGAGCTGGCTTGCCCCCGAGAAGTCTCCTCCCCTTGAGCTGAGGGGGTCTCACTGGCCTTAGACCCACCCCCAATATTTGTAAACCTTTGTAACTACTCTAATTTTTGAGCAGTCTGAAAGTGTCAAGACACTTCAGATAGACTTGACAGTCCCAAGAAATACCCCCAGAAAAATGTTCCAGCTTCCTGAGACGGAAGGACAACAATAATGTCACCCTGTTTTGTAGGTGAGGAACTGAGGTCCAGAGAGCGGTTGGCCCTCCAGGGGTGGGCAGAACTCGGGCGGTGCCCAGTGGTGGTGTCAAGGCAGAGGTCTTCCCCGGCTTCCCGCCTCAGTCTGCTTCTGGGTTTTGCCGGCCTGGTCCGTCCACTCTTTGGGATAGACCAGCTGCTTATGCTCAAGCCACAGTGTTCAGTGGACGCAGCCAGGGTGGCCTTCATCTGGGTTTCCTGGGAGTTCCACGTTGACACCAGTCCCGGCCTCACACTTGCCGAGGGGCACAATGTGGGAAGTCCTGTCTGGTGGTGTTGCTTGCCAGGAAAATACATTATTATCGCACAAAAATGAGATTCTTGACCCGGTCTTGTGGCTCGGCATCCCATGCAGCTGAACCCCCGCATAGTGAACATGGGCCCTTACGGAGTACCTGGACCCATCCGTGGGCCCACGCCAACCCTTCACCCCACAGCCCTCTAGGGCAGCTTAGCCCTTGGCCTTGGCTTTCACCTGGTGTTACCCTAGGATTATTTCTTCTTTGTCTTATAAATAGCCGAACACGTGCCCGGGCTGGCTGTTCATCCAGGGCGCCGGCGTGGACACTGGGGAACCCTGTCCACCCCAGCTCGAGCCCAGAGCCACACACAGCACACCTGCCCCGAGGTACAGAAACACATGCTGTGAAGCTCAAGGCTGCACTTCTGAGTCTCTGGCTGGATCCCAGAATTGATCAGAGTAAGACACACGAAGGACAGGGTAGTCTCACAGCCATCCTGCTGACGTCATCCTTCCCACCCCACTTCCTCGTGGCCTCGGGCCTCAAAGGCTGTAGAAGCCCCCTTGCTCGGCCCCCTGGGACCCTTCTGTGGTGAAAGTGAACTTCTCCTGTTTGGTCAGGAGCTTTGAAGCCCAGTGGGAGGGAGGTGACCTCCCGAAGCAGGAAGTGGGCTCATCACTGACAAGAAATACAAAAAAACTCTGCAAAAGGAGCCAGGCCTCAAAGTCATGAACAATTGACAAGAAGACTTTCTTTTTCTTTTTTTTTTCTGTTTTAAAGATTTTATTTATTTATTTGACAGAGAGATCACAACAAGGCAGAGAGGCAGGCAGAGGGAGAGGGGGAAGCAGGCTCCCTGCTGAGCAGACAGCCCGATGTGGGGCTCGATCCCAGGACCCTGAGATCATGACCTGAGCCGAAGGCAGAGGCTTAACCCACTGAGCCACCCAGGTGGCCCAACAAGAAGACTTTCATTTAAGAAAAAAAAAAATCAAAAAAATTGCTCTTTTTTATGCATCCCATTTAAAACAAAGCCTGGGGAAAGACACCCCACGGTTTGAAGCTAGGGACAGCACAGGAACAGTGTCCAGGAGGCAGCCTGGCCACGGGGACCCCAGGGTCAGCTGATGACAATGAAGCTTTACTCTCGGGCCCGATAGTGAACTAAGCTTCCAAGTTGAAGGCGTCTATTTCACTCCCAATGTTTTGTTCTAGTTGGTTGAACTCAGGACCAGAATGTCTTGAGAAAAGCTCTTGGGGTGTTGGTCCCAAGCAGGGTCATGCCCAGAGGCAGGTGGGAAGGGGGAGGGATGTGCTCCTGGAAGGGTGCTGGGAGATGGCACTCTTGTGTCCTTGTGGTTAAGCAGAGCCGCTTTTGTGTTCTGTGTTGGCGTGAGATTTTAAGTGTTGTCTCCCCCAAGGTAAGTAAAAAAATACATCTTCCCCAAATGGTCTGCACTACTAAAAGGAAACCCTGCCACACCTGTTTAGTCATCAGCCCCTGATGTTACCCCGTCAACCCCCTCCGCTCCCCCGACCTCCTCGTCCTAGGCAACTGGGAGCCCAGTGTCTGTGTGGGGCTGGAGATGACAGCGTGCTTCCCTCTGAGTGACACCTGGTCTTAGATGCTGACTGCACTGTGGGTCTGGGGTGGGCCGCAGCCTCAGGTCTCCTAAGCCTGCCTCCCCCGGCCTGGAACCCCTGCCCCAGGTACCAGGGCCTTTGGGGTCCCAAGTTCTCAGTGCACAGTGCCCACGGTGGGGACTCCATCCTGCAAGCAGGGGCCAGGCAGAGGAGGGAGCCCCCAACTCCCACTGGCACTTGCCCAGGACTTGACCAGAGCACCAGGTTGCTGGGTCAGGTTGAGAAATGCTGACATCCTGCCCCTCCTGGGAAGACATACCCCCACCTGCATTTGGGGGGAGCAGGAACTCTGTGTTCTCGGCGGCACCATTCTGGAGCATTCTGGAGGGGAGCTTCCATCTCGCTGAGCTGGAGGTCAGAATTCCAAAATCACATGTCACCAGTCCAAATCAAGGTGTCAGCAGGGCTGGCTCTTCTGGGAGGCTTCGCCCTTCCAGAGACCACCCCTAGCTTCAGGTCTGCGGGTCCTTCCCCCACTTTCCAAGCCAGCAGCACAGCATCTCCCCTCCGTTCTGGCCTCCTGGCTCTCTCAGGGGAAGGCACTTGCCATTATTCTGGGCCTCCCGCAGATAATCCAGGATAATCTCTCATCTCAAGCCTCTCACCCTAATCCCACCAGGATGGTTCCTTTGCCACAGAAGTGGCCATCTGCACAGACTGAGATTAGGACATGGCCATTTTTCTGTCTACTACAGGGTGCGAAGCAGAAGGAAAGCCAGAGCGGCCTCCAGCTCAGAGGCTGGCACTCTCCTTGGGTGCCCAGTTGGGCTCGTTCCCTGACCCGGGTGGGAGAAGCTGAGCCTGTGGCTGCTGGGAAGCTCCTAGAACCGGGGGGCGGTCTAGGGAGTATTCAAAGACAGCAGCCCTGGGCAACATCCTCATCCTGGCTGAAACACACAGGAGACCCCGATCTGAGCCAGAACTGTCCAGCGAGCTGCTCTGGACGTGGCCCCTGGAGACCCGCAGGGACTGCAAATCAATCTGTGTTTACGGTTTCAAGCCACTATGATTTGGGGTTGTTGTGTCGCGGGAACAGATAACCCACATGGGCGGGACCTGAGTTTAGGCTCGTCCCATCAACCCCTGCTCCCTCCAAAATAATCAAACTGGGTCATGATTTCTTTGGAAAACTGAGAGAAGCTGGCCTTGAGGGATGGAAGGTGGATGTTTCAGATGATAAAGGGAGGGATAAGGGGCCAGGGTAGAGGGGGAGAGTCACTTCTCAGGGGGCCTGAGTCCCAGGAGATTGGGTGAGTGGTAGCAAGGGGACCAGGGAACTCGAGGCCAAGAACCGTAGTAATGAAAGTCCAGGCACACCTCCACTACCATCTGCGGGGGCGGTTCCTCTGGGAGCCCTCGGGGCACATGACAGGGGTTCTCTGGGAAGAGTGACGGACAGGCAAGTAGAAGACGAGGTCTCTGGAGAGAGGAGCTTCCATTCTTTCCGGACTCTGCAGAGTGGAGCAGATACGTGTGCTTGAGAAATCTGCATTCAGGGACGTCTGGGTGGCTCAGTCAGCTGAGCGTCTGCTTTCAGCTCAGGTCATGATCCTGGGGTCCTGGGATGGAGCCTCCTGTCAGGCTGCCTGCTCTGGGGGGAGCCTGCTTCTCCCTCTGCCTGCCGCCCCCCCCACCCCGTTTGTGCACGCGCTCGCGCGCGCTCTGACAAATAATAAAGTCTTTAACAAAAAAAAAAAAAAAAAAAAGAGAGCGAGACAGACAGACAGAGAAAGCAATCTGCGTTCGGTTAGCTCCACACAGTTTTAGTATGAGTCAGTGTGAGTCGTTCTTCGAAGAAGTACTGATACATACTGTTGTGTTTCTTTAAGAATCTTATGTAATTCCAATCCCCCCTGCCCCCCGCCCCCACAAATCCAAATCAGGTGTGAGGTGTTTGGACATTGACAGGTTTATTCTTTTCTTAAAGCTTGAACAGATACATCTTTACGGACACAAAAGTTGGTAAAAAGTAAGCCCTTACTGCTTTGTTAAAAATAAAATCCATACACAAACCTTTCTGGCCAAACCCCCAAACCAAGAAAACATCACATTTCTACGATCCATCCACGTATGGATATGTGTATGTTTTCTAGTCGATACAACTCATTCAGACCTGCCTCAACAAAGGGAAAATTAACTTTACGACCATGAAGGGGAAAAAATACATGCCTCTTATAAGTGTTAAAGACAAGTATCTATGGAATTCGGAAAATTCTCAATAAATAGTTCATAGTATAAAAATTCTTAACTCTGTATTGTTTACCTTTAATCAATGGCAGTACCAACTGTCCCTATAAGAAAGCATTTAAAAGACATTAAAATAACTATGCATATTTACAGCAATAAAAGAAACATTTGTAACCTTTAGCTCTTCTTCTACATAAATCCCAGAAGAGGGAAAGTTCTCTATAAATTAGTATTTGACGATTCTAGCCCAGCTAGAATTAATCAATTTTTTAAAATCAACCATAAAATATTATAAATATGGGATTCAAGAAAGCAGCTAAAAAAAAAAGCTACTACTTAATAAATGCAGGAGGCATCAAACAAAAAAAGAAGAAAAAATGCTACTCCCTTTGGGGAGAATTAATGCTAGAGTAATACTAATAAAAATAATGTAAGATGGCATAAAAGGCAGGTAGAGAATAAAGATGATCCTTGATGTGAGAATAATTTTATTTCTTGCATTGTAAGAAGGTCTTATGTTGTTCTAGAGAGGCTTAGAAAAAAAAAACCATGCATATAAAATTCTAATTACATGCCAGTTGAATGACTTTGTCAAAGGTTTGCCCCAGAAGGGCTTTTTCAAAGAGGTTAAAAACCTGTCCTAATTGCCATCCAAATTGACGTTTACAACCAGCATAACCCATCATCTACTTCCAAAGCAAACCCTATCTAGACACTTCACTTAAGAGCACTTTTTGCTTCTTGCCTGAATAAAGGAAATTTCCCATATTGGAAAACTGCAAGTAAGAGCAGGAGAGAAAGAGACAAACTATGAGGGTCAAGGACTTCATCAAGCCAGACAGAATATGGGAAAGATCAAAGAAAGGAAAAGACAAGCAAGTTTCTGCAAATAGAGTAATTCCCCTCCTGGAAGGCAGGTGAGTACCTGGTCCTGGGCAGGAGACCTGAGCAGGCAGCCTGAGGGGCAGGCAGCCCGGGGGTTCGGAATGTACAGACTCTCCTCTATAATTCAGGCAAAGAGGGTTTAGCTAACTGCTTCTCAGGCAACTAACAGAGCCAGAAACAAACAAGTTACAAAGACACCTTCAGAACCAGCCCTTTGAAACCAGAAACAAACTTGGCCAGAGACAACAAGCACCCATGTATGTCAAAAGAGATATTAAAAGGGGCATTTGAAGAGAGGTCTTTTATTTTAGAAACATATCCACTCTGGCTGGCGATTCTCCTGCCCCGCAGGCCATCTTGGACGCTGCATAGCCAGCGTGACTGGACAGCAGGCATCTGTTGCAAACGGTCTAAAGTTATCTGGTGGTTCCACACAGATAACCACAGTTACAAGGGTTAGAGTCTAAGGCTGATTCATCTTCACATGGTAACCTGGACTGAGCAAGATCAAGCACAGCTTCCCTTAGGAAGGTGGGAGAAAGCAGAAGGAACCCCCGGTGAGGGGGAGGTGGGGGGGGGGATGAAAACCAAAAGAAAAGATATGAGTCAAGTGGTTTACTTTGTTGATGCAAATTTGGACAAGTCAGCAAAACTGAGGTACCCTCATTTCCCAAAGATGGAACAAAGGTGGAGTTGAAGGTCAAGGCTGGCTGATGCCCCTGCACTTGACCTGCTGAAGGAAAGTTAACAAACTCTTTCACATCCTTCCTACCCAACAGCTGGTTCCACTGGAACGCTGTGTCTCCAGGAAATGTGCTCCTTAGAAGGAAATACAGCTGTGGGGCATTGGGACACTCTTCTCCTGGTCCCATGGCTTCCCCCTCGTCAGAGCAGCCCCACGCCACTTATCAAGCATTTACCTGAAAAGAATGGCTTCTAGTTTTGAAGGACCTTTAAATAAGAGATTAGTAATCAATCCAGTTGCCACATAAGATAGGAACAAAAGTCATGATTTCAGCCTATTTTAAAAAATCAACAACTCTTAGGGTACATGATTGGGTTGGTTGGTGGGGTGTGTGACTCTATATCTCAAGGTCATGAGTTCGAGCCCCATGTTGGGTGGAGAGATGACTGAAATAAACTTAAAAAAAAATTAAATAAACAGTCCTCCCCTTCTTGCTACCATAAGTGCCAAATGGAAGAAGGTACACATAAAAAGGAAAGAGAGTATTTTCAAATTATTAAGACAATGGAGAAAACAACCCATCAATGGGAGAAACCATGAAAAGAATCCCAGAAAACATTACAAACCTAGGCCCTTTGAAAAGATGGTATTCCATTAAAAATTGAAAATGCTGGGGCACCTGGATGGCTCAGTGGGTTAAAGCCTCTCCTTTGGCTCAGGTCATTATCCCAGGGTCCTGGGATTGAGCCCCACATCGGGCTCTCCGCTCTGTGAGGAGCCTGCTTCCTCCTCCTCTCTCTCTCTGCCTGCCTCTCTGCCTACTGGTGATCTCTGTCAAATAAATAAAATCTTTAAAAAAAAATTGAAAATGCTTGCATGTTCTAATGTAACATGACTACTTCCAAGTTTTAGGGAATCCATGAACAAAATGTACACAGCAAACAAGCGAGGTAGCAGCCTGCTCCCTGCTCCAGAGTCCTCACTCAGCAAGAGGCCCCATCAGCGCCTACCAGTGATGGCAAGAGATGGGACCTTGCATCTGGCAGGAGATGGCACTGGGCGAGGGGCTTTAAGATTCTGGAGATGTTAAAAATCCTGCTAAGACCATGGTTTGGTCTGATCCACTATCAGTATATCAGTAGCCCACTGATATAAACAAAGTTGGCTCAAATGACAAGACCTACAAATGTGCTGAGTGCAATGATCTACTACTTTAAACCCACACTCAGAACCATAATATACATTGTAAATTTTTCCCAATACTATCTGATGGCTGAATATATTAAACGTCTATTTCATTTTAAACCTACCTATTCTCAACTTCTATTTCAAAACACCAGTTATTATTCACTATACAAGACCAGTCAAAGACATGTTTAAAAATAAAGTTGCTATAGGGGCACCTGGGTGGCTCAGTGGGTTAAAGCCCCTGCCTTCTGCCCAGGTCATGATCCCAGGGTCTGGGATGGAGCCCCATATCGGGCTCCCTGCTCAAAGGGGAGCCTGCTTCTCTCTCTCTCCTTGCTGTTCCTTCTGTTGTGCTCTTTCTAATAAATAAATAGATAAATAATCTTTAAAAAAATTAAGTTGCTATATAAAAGAAAGCCTTCATTATTAAAGAGCAGTGACATCTATATTCCACCCATCTTTGGGATCAAGGCATCTTATAGAATTTTTCCTCTCCTTTACCTGACCCCTCAGTATGCAGGTGAGGCAGGGAAGGACAGGAACAAATATTCCCATTTCATGGCTGAAGAAATGGAGGCAGAGAGAGGCTGAGTGCCTCGCTCAGATTCACCAAGTCTGTGGCCAGGCTGGAAATGTAGGACCAACTGCCTCCCTACTTCCTTCCATAAAATCATCAGCAATATCATGGCAAGTGTCACACATAGTACATCTTACTCCTTAATGACAGCCAAGGGTGCAGGGAAGACAGAAGGAATCATGTGACGGTTCTCTTTTTTTTCGGTAACCCTGTTTCCTTTGAGGGGGCAAATGTGCTTTTCTTAAGATGCTGGTAAGTACAATTGTTAAATTGTTAAATCAGAGTGCTGAGACACAAAGCTGAGGCATGGACCGCCCCAGACGTGAATGGCGGGCTCTGTGTTCACTGCCCAAGCCTCCTGGCGCCCTGGTTCTTGCCACAGGCTCTCCGCACAGGTCACTTGGCCTCTAACTTCACCACACAGTATCCTCTAGCACCACAGGGCTCTTCTGAACACGAGGACGCTAATTAAATAATAGGTTGGTCGATATAAGGAAATATATAGTATTTATTCAGTAACAGTCCTAGAATATAGAAACAGAACACCATGCCTGAGCCATCCATTGACAAAAAAAGTTAAGAATGGCAATTCTACCTAAAACTGTTCCTCAAGTCTGTGGTTCATAAGTAAATAATTAATTTCCAATGTCTAAATGCCTCCAAAGGAACAAATATTTATTCATTAGTCCAATCACAGGAAACCCACCGAGTAAAGGTCTGATTTGAAAGCACTTTCCATGTCAAGTGCCAAGTTTAATGCGCCCATGTGTGCTGTTGGAATGGTTCGCAGCCAGTGCTGCAGGAGTGTTCACTATAGGACAGGCATATGTGCAGCTTTTATTTTCTTTGCATTAAACATATTTATCTTTAAACAAAAATCAGTTCCAGTCAGGCTTTTATCAGGGAGGAACATTATTAAGTTTGTATAGCAATCACAATGAAAAGAAGCCCAGTGTTAGCAAAAAGGGCTAAATATGCTTGTCATTCTGTATGTAAGATGAATTTACTATGAGAAAAGAAAAGAATTTGCCATGATGCTTTGCTTATCTTCCCTATCTCCCAACATAAGCTTTGAAAAACTCCTCTAAATGCCACAACTATATAAGGAACATACACGGTTTCATGATATTTTCTACTGCAGAAATTTCTTAGGGTACCACCGCCCACCGCCCTAAAAAAACCCAAAACCAACCAACCAAAAAAATTAAAAAATCCAAAACCTAGCAGGAAGAGTTGACTAACCAAACTAAACCTTCCCATTAAGACAGCAACAATGAAGTCAATTAAAAAAAAAAAAAAGCATCACATTTATGTCTAGATGAAGTCAACCAAGTAAATGAAATGCATTCTTTACTTAAAGTTTAAAAAACAAATACCAGCAATCACTGGATGTTTTAAAAACACAAAATTTAGCACTCTGAAGTTTTTATATTAACTCAAAATTTGACCATCCTTAAATCTACGTTAAAATAATCCTGGAACTCTGGAATGTTATCACCTGATACAACTGAATTTATTCTTTAGGGGACCAATCCAGTGTTACTAGTTGGAACTACTTGTATCTATAGCTTTTTTTTTTTTTTTAAAGATTTTATTTATTTATTTGAGAGACAGAAAGAGAGGCTAGAGTGGGAGGGGAGAGGGGAGGGAGAGGGACAGGCAGACTGCCCTGAGCAGATTCCCACATGGGGTTCCATCTCATCCTGAGATCATGATCTGAACAGAAATCAAGAGTCAATGCTCAACCAACTGAGCCACCCAGGCACCCGGTACTGTTCCTTTTAAAGGAAACTAACAGTTTTCTCACCCCCTTTGGTTGGTTGAGAGTTCATATTAGAATATTCCAATACAGGCAGGGATCACAGTAGGACAGATAGATAATTTTAAGTAGTTATGATGCAGTTATGAAAATCTGACATTGCAATTGATACTTCAATAATCCCTGCATATGCTGCCATATTGCAAACGAAGCCCTCTGTCTGCTAACATCTGAAAAACGTCATATGAAACCAGTGTAGAAACCGATTAAAAGAAAAAGCGTATATAATGAAGACTATACATTAAGTCTTATCTTAATACTTATCTTAAGTTTCATAATACACATAGGGCACAAAAAGATCAACTCTAACTAGAATTTCTAAACACTCAAGGTTTTCACTGAATGTGACATTAGATGTGTCAGTAGAACAAGTTTTCTGAATTTTTAGGTAAGTAGGGTTTGATTATTCTGACTTCAGAAAACTAACAGCAGGCTCAAAAGCAAAGACACTGAAGTTAAAAAGTCTGAATACTTTGACAGTAGACTTTACTCCCTTATCTAAAAGATTTATCAGAATCAGGGCACTTGGCTGGTTTGGTTGGTGGAGTGCATGACTCTTGATCTCGGGTTGTGTTTGGGCCCCGCACCGGATGTGGAGATGACTTAAAAATAAAATCTTATTAATGTTTTATGGCAGTGAGATGCCTCTTGATCATGTCCAAGCGTGTCTTTCACTGTATCTGTTTCTGATCATGTTCCAGTGGCTTGGCACTGCCCCGGGCCCAGTATTCATTCTGAGCGTAATTGTGCTATATCTTTTTCCCAAATCAGTATAATAAAGGAGTGATGTGCAATAAAAAATAAATAAATAAATAAAAATAAATAAAATAAAATCTTTAAAAAAATTTTCTTAAAATATTTAGAATAAAGCCCAGCTAAAATGTATGAGCTAGTGTAAGTATTGTGTTGCATAATTAGTGAAATGGTATATATGTTTCAAAACAAGAATGGGCTGGGAAGATAAATATTTGTTTATAGCATTATTTTACTGAGTGATCCTGAAATGTCTTCTTTTATTTTATTTTTTTAAGATTTTATTTTTAAGTAATTTCTACCCCACGTGGGGCTCAAACTCACAACCCCGAGATCAAAAGTCGCACATGCTCCACTGACTGAGTCCACTAGGTGCCCCTTTAAAAATAATTTTCAATAGCTAGTTACTACTTAAAAATACATTCAAAACATTTACCATTCAACATGTATAAAAAATACTGATTTTACTGTGTTACAACATATATTTTTCATAAACATTTTAGGTGAAATAATTTGCAGTTTGAAACTTTATTTACATTGGCTATAAAAGCATCTTGAAAATGTCAAAGTCTAATTACTTTTTGTGAGTACGGGTCATCATTGCCAGAAACAAAAGCAAAGTTTCATGTGGTGTCTCAATCAGTGAATAAAGAAATGTCTAAATTCCCCCTCACATTGGTAACACTTTTGTGTTTAATGAGTGCACATAATTTACTGAGGACAAAGTACTTGAACGGTATACAGTGGAGTTAGGGAAGATAGTATAAGTATAGCCTCAGACGACTTAGTAAGAAGGAAAAGTCATGAGTGGCGCGACTTTCTGGGGTTTCGATGGTACCATCTTTGAGAAAAAAGACAAAGGCTCCAAATGATTTCATGATAAATAAAATAATACTTCATTCAACTGCACACATGAACCAGCTTCTGAACGAAAGGTAGTATTGATAAGAAATACTTTTTGAGAAAAGTATTCACCAAAGAAAAATGTGCGCAGAGCAAGAGCCCAGTGGTCCCATAAGGACCTTTAGAGCAAGAGAAGAACCTTTAGAGAAGAGATAAAAGTAACGACAGGCTGGATGAGACCGTCATTAAAGCACACAGCACTTCGATATCTACCCAAACATTACCGAGCCCTGGGAAAAATAGGTCCCGAGGAGGGGTCCTTCCTGTGAGGCTGCAAGCTTGGTGTTATCTATAAGAAACATATTCACTCTATCCCCCCCCCCCCAAAAGTTAATTTCTGTTTGTAAGTGAAGATTTTCCAAACATAATAAAATTAATTATATTTCAGAGTTGCTGCCAAATAAATGACAAGTGGGGATGGTATTCTCAGAATAGCAAGGAGATAGAATTGGCTCCATCCAAGTAACTCTTATCTTTTCTAGCTGGTAGTTCGTGTGTGTGCTTTTTAAAATGTTAGGGTAACAGTCACATAACAACATAACATTGAAAGTGTACACTTTAGTGGTTTTTAGTACATTTACCATGTTGTACAGCCATTACCCTATTTAGTTCCAGAACGTTTTCATCACCCCGAAACCTCATCACCTACATGCATCAGCAGTCACTCCACATTTCTCCCACCCACTGTCCTTTAGAAACCTATAATCTACTTTCTGTGTCTATGGATATGCCTATTACGGACGCTTCATACACATGAACCTATCCAATAGGGGGTCTTTGTGTCTGGCTTTGTCTGTTTTAGCTGGTAGCTCTTAAACCACTCCAAGGGGTTGTAATTCCAAGGATACCAAACCACAGTGCTCAGGATTCTGATCTGTCCTCATGAGTGCAGTTTCGCTTCTACAGAGCTTCTATATATGAGGTTCTAGTTCTTTGACTGCCTTTTGATCCCAAGAAAACGGATTAGAATTGGAACTGCAAATTATTGTTCCCTAGAATATGTGAAATTTCTAACGTGGGAAAGAGTAACAAAGAACAGAGGAGTAAAATTCTTGATTTGACCACAGCCTCTTAACAGTAACATGTGCTCAGGTTAGAGTTTTCTCTTGGTACCAGTGATATTCAAGCTATTCTGGAAGACTAGGAAAACCAAGTCATTTTTTTAGTATCTCAAAGCACTTAATATAAGTAAGTGCTTTGTAACATGTGAAATGTTTTTTAAAAACTGAAGTTAAAATGAGAAACCACGGGTAGGCTGATTAGAGCTCATGTTGATGCTCATGGAAAGATTTGCTTTCAGAAGTAAGTTTGCGGGGCGCCTGGGTGGCTCAGCGGGTTAAGCCTCTGCCTTCGGCTCGGGTCATGATCTCAGGGTCCTGGGATCGAGCCCCGCATAGGGCTCTCTGCTCCGCGGGGAGCCTGCTTCCTCCTCTCTCTCTCTCTGCCTGCCTCTCTGCCTACCTGTGATCTCTCTCTCTCTATCAAATTAAAAAAAAAAAAAAGGAAGTAAGTTTGCTCTCCATGAATCAATTCTAGGGAATTTTAACTCAAATTGTCATATATTCCTGCTCCAAAGTAAGTCTTTCATGTGTTTGTCTTGGCTGTATGATGTAGAAACTCACAGATAGAGAATTAAGCACAACGCCTTAGCTTTCAAAAGGTGGCCTTGTATTTACGTACTGTGTGTGAATTGTGCACTGGGTTAATCGCGGCAGAATTTTTTAAAGGCTAAAAATACTTGTATAAAATAGGAAGCTGTTGTCATCCTAAAGGTCTTGAGCTCAGTCTGTCTCTCATTCACCCACACATATGAAAAAGCCTTTAAATAGTACAAGCACGACACAGAAACCCTTTAGGAGCCAGTCCTCCTATGAAGTAAAAGGCTTTACCTCGTGAAGTGGCCGAAATCTTATTTACTGCTGTGTTACCTGTGTCTACAACAACAGCTGGCCTTAGTAGGAGCTCAAAAACTGTGTGTGAAAGAACAAATGAATAAACCACGTGCCCTCCTATGTGAACCCATGACAATCAAGTTCACAGTGCCAGAAGTGACTGTGGGGAAATGACTTTGGTGATTAAAAGTGATCGCCACCAGATTCCTACTTTGGGGCCACAATAGAGTAAGTAGCTTGTGACTAGAACTGGCTTTCCCCCTGAAAACAACAGGAAAGCTAAATAAGTAATATGTAGCATCTGGGAGCAAACTCACACAGGAGCTCAAAGAAGCTCTAATCCCTAAAACAAGGAGAGCACACTGGTGTGAGCTCCACATTCATTCTGACTCCTTGGAAGTCACTGCAAATTCATGGCACAGGGAAATATATTCCTAGTAGAAAGCAGCAATCCTATCTGGTTGAAGAGACAAAGGTTGGAGCCTGGGATGCTAAAGCAGCTAGGACTTGAAGGGCAAAATCCCAGAGAGGAGGAAACCTCAGGGAAGGGAGCCAGAAATGCTGTCACTTTATTTCCTTGAGGTGTTTGCTGTCCCTAAATCATGTGTGCCAGGGGAGGCCTCCAGAAACCCAGCAAACAGCAGCAGCTGGGAGGCTGAAGGGAGGAGAGCTTTTAGTAGTTCTTGGTACTGAGCTTTTGGTGTGGGAGTAAGGACAAAACTGAAACTAGCCCTTGCCAAGTCTAAAGTCAGTCTTCAAGAGGATCATGGTAACTGCCTATACCTATCTGCCAGAAGAAAACATAACCATCTTAAAAGGAGATAACTCCATGCAGAGCCTCTGTACCCTTTAATACACAATGTATAGTATTCAAACTTCTGAGAGATCCTAGAAAACAGGTCAAAATGACTGAAAACCAGAAGAAAAAAATATATATGAATAATACAACCAAACAATAGGGAGTAATTCAGACATTGGATTTATCACACAAGAACTTCAAAATTCCTGTGATTAATATGCTCAAGAATTGAGAGGATAAGATTGAGAATTTCAGCAGAAACCTGGAATCTATTTCAGATCTAAATATTTTAGATCTGTAAATATAATATATGAAATTAAGATTAAAATTCATTAGATCTAGCAGAACAGAGGATAAATGAATTGGAAGACAGATCAGTAAAAATTACACAGATTGAAAAATAGGGAGAAAAAAACAGAAAAACACAGAAAAACTGAAAGATACATATAGAACATACATACATAGGGACGCATGGGTGGCTCAGTTGGTTAAGCAGCTGCCTTTGGCTCAGGTCATGATCCCAGCATCCTGGGATCGAGTCCCACATCAGGCTCCTTGCTCCGCAGGGAGCCTGCTTCTCCCTCTGCCTCTGCCTGCCACTCTGTCTGCCTGTGCTCGCTCACTCTCTCTCCTTCTCTCTCAGACAAATAAATAAATAAAATCTTAAAAAAAAAAAAGAACATACATACATATATAGAAGATACATACATGGTGAAAGGTTTGGAAGAATCCCAGAAAAGAGGAGAGAGACAATAGATTGGAAAAATTATTTGAAGAATGGTTAAGAATTGCCAAAACTAAGGAAGAACATCAACCAAAAGACTAAACAAGTTTACTATCCTTAGGGAAGATAAAGAAACCATATATAGGGATGTCTGAGTCAAACTGCTAAAAAGCAAAGGCAAAGATAGAATCTTCAAAGTGACCTGAGGAAAGGAGTAACAGTACCTTCAAAGGAGTAACAGTAAGACTGATGGCTGACTTTTCTATAGAACTTATGGAATGGAATGACATCCTGAAAGTGCTAAACCCAGAATTTCATACTCAGCAAAAATATCCTTCAAAAATAAAGGCAACAAGGAATTGTACACTTTAAGTTAGGTGAACAATATGTTATGTGAATCTTATCTCAATAAAGGTGTTATAAAAGAAAATAAAGGCAAACGTTTTCAAAATTCAAAAGTTAGGGAAATCACTGACAGCAGATCTGGCACTAAAACAAATACTAAAGAGAGTTCTCCGGGGGCACTGGGTGGCTCAGTCAGTTAAGTATCTGACTTCAGCTCAGGTCATGATCCCAGGATCCTGGGATTGAGTCTGCATCAGGCTCCCTGCTCAGTGGGCAGTCTGCTCTTCCCTCTGTCCCTCCTCCTTGTTCGTGCTCTCTCTCTCTCAAATAAATAAATAGAATCTGAAAGAGTGAGACAGAGAATTCTCTAGGCATAAGGAAAACAATCCCAGATAGAAGTAGGAAAGGGCAGGATGAAACAAAACAAAACAAAACCAAATCTACAGAAAGAGTAAATATGTAGATAAAACTGAATACTGATTCTTTAAAATAGATAATGTTAGTAATAATAATAAATAAAATAATGAGTTGTAAAGTTTAAACATCCATAGAAGATAGAGGTAAAACACATGATGACAACATAGAAGCAAGGAGGGGTAAACAGATTTACACTGTGAAACAATTCTTACATTGTTGGGAAGTAGTAATGTACCAACTTCAGGTAGACTGTGGTAAGTCAAAGATGCACATTGTGACCTCTAAGTTACAGCTAAATGAATTTTTAAAAAATCTCCAATACACTCACATGGTAGGATAAAAAAATGGGTAATAGAGAGTACTTGGTTTATTAAAAAAAAAAAGGCAGGAAAGGAGAAATAGAGGAAAAAAGAGGAAATGGGACAAATGGAAAACTAACTGTGGGACAGGATTCAACAGTCAAATTAACTATAAATGGGCTAAATATTCCAAATAAAAGAAAACTTGAAAATCTTAGGCAAAATATTAGCACACTGAATCCATTGATACATAAAAATAATATACCATGACCAGGGGCGCCTGGGTAGCTCAGCGGGTTAAAGCCTCTGCCTTCGGCTCGGGTTATGATCTCAGGGTCCGGGGATAGAGCCCCGCATCAGGCTCTCTGCTTCAGTGGGGAGCCTGCTTCCTCCTCTCTCTCTGCCTGCCTCTCTGCCTACTCTCTCTCTATCATTCTTCTCAAGTGCACATGGAACCTTCTCCAGAATAGACCACATACTGGGTCACAAATCAGGACTCAGCCGATACCAAAAGATTGAGATTATTCCCTGCATATTCTCAGATCACAATGCTTTGAAACTGGAGCTCAACCACAAGGAAAAGTTTGGAAGGTATTCAAACACCTGGAAGCTAAAGACCACCTTGCTT
>PISX010029627.1:0-19808 GCA_004024625.1 Mellivora capensis
AGCTGTCAGAGCTCCTATCTTACTGGCCAATCACCAGGAGGATGTCCCCCACCCTCTTTCCCTGGTCAGTTGCCAGTCAGCTGTCCCTGCCCTTGTCTTAATGGCTAATCAAAAGACATCTATCCCCGCCCTTTACACCATGTCCAATCACAAGGCATCTATCCCAGCCCTTCACCCACTGGCCAATCACTAGTTGGCTGTCCCCACCCCTCGTCCCTGGCCAATCAATAGTCGGCTGGCTCTGCTCATCTATTTCTGGCCAATCACCATTCAGGTATCCCCACACCACACTCCCTGACCAATCAGCAATGGACTGTCCCTGTCCCTCATTCTCTGGCCAATTACCAGATGGCTGTCCCCATCCCTCTCTTACTGGCCAATCTCCAAGCGGCACTCAGCTGTTGTCTTGCTCCTGTGGCCAGTCACCAGGCAGCAGGACCAGCCAGTCATCAAGCAGCTCTCACCTCTGGCCTTCTGCCCTCCTCCACCAGTGGCCAAGATATTGCATGGTGTCAGTTGCTGGTCCTTTCTGGGACAGAACCTGTCTGCGTCTTCTCTCCAGCCCAGCCGTCCTGTCCCAGGTGAGAAACAAGAAGTGGGGGTGGTGACCTGACCCTCACAGTTCCTCAGATCTGAGAATCATTGTGGGCCGGCCTTTCCTGAAGGTCTGGCAGGGTTTTCCCTGTCGATCCTGAGGGACGCAGGATCCCATACCTGCTCCACCTGAGAGCAGGTTCTGAGCAGAGGGTGCCGGGATGGGCTGCAGCTGGACTGGGTGGGAACAGGAGAGAAGAGGAAGGGTCTGCCCACTATGAGTCCTCAGCCCTAAACGCACGGGCGTCCCACGTGTGAGTGTGCTGGTGTGGATCCCAGGTGGCACCACATCCTCCCGAATGTCGTTGGCCTGTGGGGAACCACCCTTGTGCCTCCCACTCGGATGTCAGGGCACCATGGAGCAGCCCCACCAGGAAATGTGGGGGAATCCAGGCTTGTTACTTGTGAGCCCAGAAATTATATGGCTCCTGGGCTGGGCCTCAGCTGCTTTTGGGATGTGGGTGGAGGGCTCCCAGGCTCATTCTTTTTTGGTGACTTAGGACGTGGGAGAATTTCAAGCACAGAAGAGAAAATCAAATGGACCAAATGGTCAGGCATGAAAACCCACCAGGATTCTGTAAAACAAAGGAACCTCAGGGCGGGGAGGCAGCCTGGAGTTCTAGCTGATTAACCATGAATGTGTTTACTGGGGCAGCCATTCTGAAAGAAGAGTGTGGAGGTTTCCCAAAGAGTGGGAAGATAGAGGTACTCCGTGAATCAGCCATGGCACTAGTAGGTGTTTATCGGAAGGAGGCCCACTGAGAGATTCCAAGGGGTAGCTGCATCCCAGTGTGCACAGCAGACATGTCCACAATAGCTAAGGCATGCGAAGAACCCAGGTGCCTGTGGAAAGATGAATGGCTGTGACCAAATGGATGGAACAGGAGGGCATCATGCCAAGTGAAATAAGGCAAACAGAGAAAAACAATGATGATTCACTCACATGTGGAAATAGGAAACAAAACAGATGCATATATGGGGAGGGAGGGGAAAATAAAATAAGAAATCTGGGAGCAGACAACACACAAGAGACTCTTAATGCTGGGCACCATCAGGGGGGTGCTGGAGGTGGGAGGATAGGTTAATTGGGTGATGGGCATTTAGGAGGCAGGTGACACAGTGGGTGTTATGTGCAACTGATTCATCACTAAAGTCTATCTCTGAAACTTAAAAATAAGTGCTAGTGTGGTTTACAATACATAGGGTTAGAATCTCACATCCACACATTTATGTTATGAATCATAATTTTCTCTAAATTTACCACCACTAATAATAAATAAATTTATCACCCCATATATAGTTTGAAAGTATCAGATGTCACCATTGTACAATGCCAATCTCTGTCATATCTGATCTGCTTGTCAGGACTGAGGACCTCTGGGCTCTATCCAGTTCTACTGTGTCAGTTTCTACCAATTACTGACATTCTTTTTCACAAATGTAGGGAGATTTGTACAAATGAAAGATTATTTCTGAGTTCTTATTTGATTATAACTACTAAAATGAGAAATACTAACAACTAAATTGCTCACCTAACTTCCAGGCATAGCCAAATTGAGATTAATTGGTTTTCAGTTTAAGCCTAGTCTCAATACACTTTGCCCAGTTATTTCTGTAAGTACTAGCCAGAAGAGCTGTTCATCATGAAGGCTGTTTTATACCAGATATATGGTGAGACTTTTCACAAGGTATTTCAGATGTGCTTTTTTTGTTGTTGTTTTGTTTTGTTTTGTTTGTTACCATTCAATTGCCAGCATATAGTACATCATTAGTATCAGATGTAGTGTTCAATGATTCACTAGCTGTTTAAAACACTCAGTGCTCATCCCATCATCTGCCTCCTTAACACCCTAACCTCCTTAACTCCCAGTCACCCGAGTCCCTAACTGATCCCCTCTGCAAACTTCAGTCTGTTTCCTGGAGTCCAAAGTCTCCCATGGTTGGTTCCCCTCTCTGATTTCTTCCCATTCAGTTTTCCCTCCCTTCCCTTATGGTCCTCTGAACTATTTCTTACATTCCAGATATTAGTGAAACCATATGATAATTGTCTTTCTCTACTTGACTTATTTCACCTAACATAATCCCCTCCATTTCCATCTATGACGATGCAATTGCTGGGTATTGGTCCTTTGTTATGGGTGAGTAATATTCCATTTTCTATATGGGTCACGTCTTTATCTATTCTTCTGTTCAAGGAAATCTTGGCTCCTTCCAGATTCTGGCTGTTGTGGACATTGTTGCTATGAACATTGGGGAGCATGTGCCCTTCCTACGCATTACATCTGTATCTTTGGGGTAAACAGCTAGTAGTACAGTGGATGTGTCCACTGTATCTATATATATGGAGCTATATAAATATAAATATATATATATATATATATGGAGCTATAAAAAGCTCCATTTTTAATATCTTGAGGAACCTCCAAACTGTTTTCTAGACTGGCTGCCCTCAAGCTTGAATCCAAACAACAGTGTAATAGGGTTCTCCTTGCTCCACGTCCTCTCCAAAACTTGTTTCCTGTCTTTTTAATTTTAGCCATTCTATCTGGTGTAAGGTGATACCTCATTGTGGTTTTGATAGATGGCTAGTGATGTGGAGCATTTTTTCATGTACCTATTTCCATTTTTATGTCTCCTTAGAAGAATTGTCTGTTCATGTCTTCTGCCTATTTCTTGATTGGATTATGCGTATTCTGGGGTTGAGTTTGATATGTTCTTTATAGATCTTGGATATAAGCCCCTTATCAATTATGTCACTTACAATTATCCTCTCCGAATCCTTGGATTGCCTTTTAGTTGTGTTGATTGTTCCCTATGCTGTGCAAAAGCTTTTTATCTTGAGAAACAGTAGTTTGTTTTTGCTTTTGTTTCCCTTGCCTTTACAGATGTGTGTTGCAAGAAGTTGCTGTGGCTGAGGTTGAAGAGGTTGCTGCCTGGGTTCTCCTCTATGATTTTGGAGGATTCCAATCTCACACTGAGGTATTTCATCCATTTTGAATTTATTGTTTCATATGATATAATAGAATGGACCAGTGTCATCATTCTGTATGTGACTATACAAATTATCCAACACATTTATTGAAGACACTGTCTTTTTTCCATTGCATATTCTTTCCGTTATTGAAGATTAGTTGATCATAGACATGAAGGTCCATGTCTGGGTCTCTATTCTGTTCCATTGAGTGATGGGTCTATTTTTGTGTCACTACCATGCTGTCTTGATGATCACAGCTGTTTAAACTAGCTTGAAGTCAGGCATTGTGATTTAGGGTCTTTTCTGCTCCATGCAAATTTCAGAATTTTGTTTTCTCTGTGAAAAATATTGACGGTATTTTGATAGTGATTGCGCTGACTGTGTAGGTAGCTCTGGGCAGCACAGACAGTTTCACAATGTTTTTCTTCCAGTCTCTGAGCATGGAATGATTTTCCATCTCTTTCTGTCTTCCTCAGTTTCCCTCATAAGTGTTCTGTAGTTTCTACAGTAGAGATCTTTTACATCTTTGGTTACATTTATTCCTATGTATCTTATGATATTTGGTGCTATTTTAAATGGAGTCAACTCCCTAACTTCTCTTTCCCATTCACATTATTAGTTTATAGAAAAACAACTGATTTCTGTGCATTGATCTTGAATCCTGAAACATTGCTGATTGCTGTGTGAGTTCAAGTAATTTAGGGGATAAGTCTTTTGGGTTTTCCACATAAATTATATTGTCATATGCAAAGAAAAAGAGTATGACTTCTTCTTTACCATTTTGAATCCCTTTTATTTGTTATTGTTTTCAAATGGTGAGACTAATACTTCTAGTATTGTACTGAACCACAGTGGTGAGAGTGGGCATCATTTTCATATTCTTGACCTAAGAGGAAATATTTCAGTTTTTCCCCATTGCTAGTGTTATTTGCTGTGGACTTTTCATAGATGGCTTTTATGATATGAGATATGTTCCCTCTATCCCTCTATTTTGAGAAGTTTTAATCAGGAAAGGATGTTGTATTCTGCCAAAAGATTTTTCTGCATCAGTTGAGAGGATGGTATGGTTCTTGTTTTTCCTTTGTTTATATGATATATCACATTTGACTTGTGAATGTTGAACTACCTTTGCATCCCAGGAATCAACCTTACCTGGTCATTGTGAATAACTTTTCATTTATTTATTTAACTTTATTTTATTCTTTCACTGTTCCAAGATTCATTGTTTATGCTAACCCCTTTAATGTACTTTGGGATGGATGTGAGGGCGATCTGGCTGCAACATTTGTCACCCCATTGTTCACCAGGGTTGATTTGGCTGATCTGGCTGGCTAGGCAGGTGTGCCCTTCCTCCCTCACTGTTCCATGCATGTTCCTCCCTAAGCTGCATGCTCGGTTGAGGAGGAACACTTCCCTGATAGAGGAGACCATTCTTCGGTCAAGAGTATACAAATAGCTGTGCTCCCCTGCTAGCACCTCCAAACAAGCTCCCAAGGTCCATTAATGTACCCTGGGATATTATCGGCTAGTATCTTCCTGAATATGTTGGAATTTGTGTTCAAAAGTTTATTAGTTCAAATTTTCCTTTTGATGGGATCTTTTTCTGCTTTTGGCAACAATGTAAAGCCTCTTAAAATGAGTTTGGAAACCATCCATCTATTTCTATTTTTTGGAAACAGCTTCAGTAAAATAGGTATGAATATATATTTTTCAATATTTGATAAAATTCTCCTGGAAGCTATCTGGCCATGGACTTTTAGAAGTTTTTGATTGCTGTTTCAATCTCCTCTCTGGCTATTCATCTGTTTAGATTGTTTATTTCTTCCTGTTTCGGACTAGGTAGATTATAAGTTTCCAGGAATGCATCTACTGCTTCCAGATGGCCTAATTTGATGGCATATATATGCTGATAATATGCTCTAACAATTCTACATTTCTTTTGCATTAGTCATGATATCTCCCTTTTTCTTTCTGATTTTATTAATTTGAGTCCTTTATCTTTTCTTTTGGCTACGTCTGGCTAGAGGTTTATCAATCTTATTAATTCGTTCAGAGAACCAGCTTCTACTTTTGGTATCTGCTCTGCTGTTCTTCTAGTTTCTATTTCATTGATTTATGCTCTAATATTTATTCTTTCTCTTATACTGCTTGGTTTCAGCTCCATTTGCTGTTCTTCCTCTAGGTCCTGTAGATGTAAGGTTACTTTGTGCATTTTGGATTTTTCTAATTTTTTTTTTTTTTTGAGAGCGCCTTGAATGGCTATGTAATTCCCTCTAAGGACCACTTTTCAGTATCCCATAGGTTTTGAACCAATGTGTTTTCATTTCCATTAGTTTCAATAAATTGTTTAAGTTCTTCTTTAATTTCCTGGTTGATCCAGTCATTCCTTTTTAGGATGCTCTTTAACCTCCAAATGTTTGAATTCCTTCCAAATTTCCTCTTCTGATTGATTAGGTTCCAGTTTGAAAGTATTATTTTCTGAAAAAAAAATGCCAGGGAAAATCTCAAACTTTTGGTATTGGTTGAGAACTGATTTGTGACCCAGTATGTGGTCCTTTTTTTAAAATTTTTATTATGTTATGTTAGTCACCATATAGTACATCATTATTTTTTGATGTAGTTTTCCAAGATTCATGGTTTACATATAACACCAAGTGCTCCATGCAATATGTATTCTCCTTAATATCCACCACCAAGGTCTCCAATCACCCTAAACCCCTCTACTCTAAAACCCTTATTTTGTTTCTCAGAGTCATAGTCCCTCATGGTTCGTTTCCCCATCTGATTCCCTACCTCACTTTTCCTTTCCCTTTTCTACTGTCCTCCATGTTATTCCTTATCTTCCAAAAGTAAGGGAAACCAAATAATAATTGACTTTCTCTGCTTGACTTTTTTCTCTCAGCATAATCTTCCCCAGTCCTATTCATGCTGATGCAAAAATTGGGTATTCATCCTTTCTGATGGCTGACTAATATCCCATTGACTATATGGACCACATCTTCTTTATCCATTCATCTGTTGTAGGGCATCTCAGCTATTTCCATAGTTTGGCTATTGTGGACATTCCTGCTATGAACTTTGGGATGCATATGGCCCTTCTTTTCACTACATTTCTATCTTTGGGGTAAATACCTAGTAGTGCAATTGGTAGTTCATAGGGTAGTTCTATTTTTAAAGTTTTGAGGAATCACCACAGTTTTCCAAAGTGGGTGCACCAACTGGCATTCCAAATAATGTAAGAGGGTTCCCCTTTTTCCATATCCTCTCCAACATTTGATGTTTCTTGCCATGTTAATTTTTGCCATTCTAACTCTTATAAGGTGATATCTCAATGTAGTTTGGATTTGAATCTCCCTGATGACTAATGATAATGAACATTTTTTCATGTGTCTGTTAGCCATTTGTATGTCTTCATTGGAGAAGTATCTGTTCATGTCTTCTGCCCATATTTTGGATTAATTATCTGTTTTGTGGATGTTGAGTTTGAGAAGTTCTTTATATATCTTTGATAACAACCCTTTGTAGTGTCATTTGTAAATATTTTCTCCCATTCCTGGGTTGCCTATTTGTTTTGTTGACTGTTTCCTTTGTTGTGCAGAAGCCTTTTATCATGGAGAAGTCCCAAACCTTCCTTTTCACTTTTTTTTCCCCTTGCCTTTGCAGACCTGTCTTGAAAGAAGTTGCTCTGGCTGATGTCAGAGTGGTTACTGCCTATGTTTTCTTCTGGGTATTTGATTGGTTCCTTTTTCACATTGAAGTTTTTCATCTATTTTGAGTGTACCTTGGTGTATGGTATAAGAGATGGTCAAATTTTATTCTTCTGTACATGTTGTCCAATTTTTCCAGCACCATTTATTGAGGAGATTGTTTTTCTTTCCAGATATTTTTTCTTCCTTTGTCAAAGATTATTTGATCATAGAGTTGAGGGTCCATATCTGGGTTCTCTACACTGTTCCTTTGGTCTGTGTGTCTGGTTTTATGCCAATACCGTACTGTCTTGGTGATCACAGCTATGTAATACCTTGGAATAAACATGACCAAAAAGATAAAGATTCTATACTTGAATGACCAAACACTCATGAAAGAAATTGAAGAAGCCACAAAAAGATGGGAAAATATCATATGTTCATGTATCAGAAGATTTAACATTGTTAAAATGTCCATGCTTCCCAGAGTAGTCTATACTTTCAACGTCATCCCAATAAAAATACCATCAGCATTTTTCAAGGTGCAGGAAAAAGTAATCTAAAATGTGCATGGATCCAGTAAAGACCTCAAATTGCCAAACTTTGAAAAATAAAACAAAACTGGGGCATCACATTGCCTGATTTCCAGCTTATTACAAAGCTGTGAAAAACCAGTATGTGACATATTTTGGAGAAAGATCTGTGTACACTCAATCAGTGTGACATTCTTTGCTTTTAGGGTTGAATTTTTTCTTTATATCTTTGAAGTACATCTCTTCCACAGTGTCATTCAATGCTCATTTTTTTTAAACAGATTACTACTTAGATGATCTATTTCTGTGAGTGGGGTATTGAGGTCTCCAACTATTCATATATGATGATGATGCTGTGAGTGGGGTATTGAGGTCTCCAACTATTCATATATGATGATGATGATGATGGTGGTGGTGGTGGTGGTGGTGATGACTCTTTATTTTGATTAACAGTTGGCTTATGAAGTTGGCTGCTCCCATTTTTGGGACACAGATATTTACAGTTGCTAAGTTTTGCTGTTGGATAGGCCCTTGAAGTATGATATAGTATCCCTCTACATCTCTTACTAGAGTTTTTGGTTTAAAATCTAATTTGTCTGATACAACTATTGCTACCCCAGTTTGTTTCTTTACTTCTTTGTTTGTTTGATTGTATTTTTTTATGTCCCTTAGAAAAAAGAATAGTTGTCCATCCCCTCACTTTCAGTCTGGTGTTGTCTTTAGGCTCAAAATGAAGCTCTTGTATACAGCATATGCATGGGCCCTGTCTTTTTATTTATGGGAGCATGTAGCCTGTCCACGTTTTTGAGTAACTATTGAAAGATATGATATTATTGACATCATGTTGCCTGTGAAGTCCCTGTTTCTATAGATTGTCTCTGTAAATTTCTGGTCTATATTACTATTGGGGTCTTCCTGCTTTTATAAAATTCTCCTTACTATTTCCTTCAGACCTGTCTTGGTGGTCATATATTCTTTCAATTTTATTGTGCCCTGGAAGCTCCTTGTCTCTCCATCCATTCTGAATGATATCCTTGCTGGATAACGTATTTTTAGCTCCATGTTCTTCTCATACAGTACCCTGATTATGTCCTCCCAGTCTCTTCTGGCTTATCAGGTCTCTGTGGACAGGTCTGATGTTATTCTGATGTTCCTCTCTCTGTACATAATAAATCTCATCTGCCAAGCAGCTATCAAGAAACCTTTGGCTCTGAGATTTGCAAGTTTCACTATTATATACTAGGATTTTCATCTATTTTTATTGATCTTGGGTGGAGTCCACTCTGCCTCATGGTAATGAATGCTTGTCTTCTTCACCAGATTAGGGAAGTTCTGTGCTAGATTTTATGTTGTCTTGAATGCTTTCCTCAAACCTAGCTATTGACTTCAAGATTGCTACCCTGAAGTCCATCTCTGATATCTTGTTTATATCAATACCCATTAGATCTGTGGCAGGGACCACTGTCTCTGGGTCTTTTCCTTGTAGGGCATTCTTCCCCCAGTCATCCTCTTGAAGTATGGTTGAGGGAACATGCAAATTCCAAAACATCAACCACAACCCAAGTAAAATGCATCTAAGAAAAAATCTGAAAGGGTCAAAATCTACCACAGATAAACTATCAAAGCTAAGATGATCCAAAACAATAAAAAAGGAAGAACAATGGAAAGAGGGGAAAAAACAAGAGGGGGATGGGGTGGAAACAGCAGGGTGATCTGCCTGTTCTTGCTTGATTTTTGGTGTTAGAAGGCACTGTATCCCAAAATTGTAAAGAAGTCAGAACTTACATATGTAGCACAATAAAATTGAATCAGGTGAAAAAATCGGGTAGTGTAGGGTATAAAGTTATAAAACATAATGATAAAAGAAAATAAAAGTTTAGAAGAGACTTAAAAACATAGGTTGGGAAATATGAATCTATTTTAAATGGGATCAGGGTTAAAAAAGAATGAAAAAATATTAATAAGAAACTGAACAGAAATGTAAGATTATAGCCTGATGTATAAATGAGTCCTGAGGGATCACCTAGAGCTCCCTTTATTATTTTCCCCTGGTGCTGGAGTTTTATAGGTCTGTAGGATATAAGCTTATCATTTATCTGTGCTTCCTGTCTGTCTTCTGGGAGAGGTGCCTGTTGCTTGGCTTCTCAGGTGTCTTTGCCTTGGTGGAGTTGCCTACCCCTTGTTAGAGGGATGGGCTTAATGTGAGCTGATTGGCTGCTCAGCTATTTTTCCATGGCATCTTTCTGCTTCTCTTTAGAGGGTCAGAGGAAACATGGCAGTGCTGAAATTCCCAGCCCTGAGTAGCAGCCACACAGTCTCTCCCCACTTTTGCAATAAATCCTCCAGGTCAATCTTTGTCCACCAGGGGTGTCACGGGGAGCTGTGAGGGTCTCTGATATTTGTGACTTTGCAATTGCTAGTGGTTGTGGGCTCACACTTGTACCCTTCCTATGCAGTTCCTAGGTTACAATGAGGGGTCACTCCAACATCTCCTCGTGGGCTACACTGCTTGAGGTCTGTCCCCATTTCAGGGACTAACATCCCATAGGATGTTATACAGTTCACAACTTCTAGTGTTTTCAGGGCGGTCAGGCAGAGGGCAGTCTAACTACCAACTCGGCTAATAGTTTATGGTTTCTGGAACTGAAAGTCTGCTATGGGCTCAGTGACCATAACCAGTCTCCCTGCTCCACTGCTTGAGGACTCTATCGGTTTGGGCTCCCCCATTCCTTCTGAATCTCCTGGAATCCTGAGACCACAATGATCCCACTAGAGTTCTGCCCTACTTTTTCCCTGTGCCCTTTTCAGAAGGGGGTATCTCTAACTAGAGCAGAATTCCAATGTCTCCATTTTTATTCTCCTGTGTTATATCACTTCCAGGTGGCCAGCTTATGGGGCACCCCAACCTTCTATTTATCTAGTCATTTCCCCAGAAGACTCCACTTTCCATAGCCAATTCTCTGCTTGTGGAGATCCAGATAAATCTTCCCTCTCAGAATGAATTTGTGTGTGTTCAGAATGGCTTGATAGATATCCAGCTAAATTTGAGGAACCAAATTAAATGACCTCCCTACTCAGAAGCCCTCTTGCCCAAGAAACAATATTTTCTAATGTAAGTCGTCTGCAAATGTCCACACTGTACATAGACATGAGCATAGGGTGATTTTTTTTCCTTTTGGATTTTCTTTTCAATTGAATATATTTTTGTCTCCAAAACTTTTTATATTTACTATATAATAAACACTTCATTACATTATTATTTTTCACAAACAATATGATTTCTTAAAATTTTTTATTTACTTTTTAAATTTCTTTTCAGTGTTCCAGAGTTCATTGTGTATGCACCACCCCCAGTGCTCCATGCAATACGTGCTCTCCACAATACCCACCATCAGGCTCACCCAACCTCCCAACCTCCCTCCTCTCCAAAACCCCCAGTTAGTTCCTCAATTGAAATTTAATACATCTTATTATGTAAAACAAATATATAAATAGAAAAAAAAATTGGTATATATTCACAATGGGAAATTAGCCATAAAAAAAGGATGAGATTTTTTGCCATTTGGAACATGGATGAACCCAGAGGGTGTACACTTAAATGAAATTGGTAAGACTGAGAAAGACAAATACTACAGGATTTCACTCCTGTATGGATTCTGAAAAGCAAAACAAATGAATAAACAATGAAACAAAAAGCAAAATAAGAATGTATATATAGAGAACAAATGATAATTCTCAGGGGCACGGGAAGGGGCATGGGAGAAATGGCTGAAGGTATGTAGGACACATAGACTTCCTGTTGTGGGATGATTAAGTCTCAGGGATGAAAGGCACAGCATAGGGTATATGGTCAATGGTATTGTAATGCTGTATCTGGTGACAGATGGTAGCTATACCTGTGGTCATAATAGAGTAAGGTAAAAAGTTGTCCAATCATTATAATGTTCACCTGATGTTAACAAAATATTGTGTGCCAATTACGCTTCAAAAAATGAGTCAGAATGCACATGAATATAACACAAATGGGTTTGTCTGAGAGGGACAGAAACCCAAAGGCAATCCAGGTTCAATTCTCCTCAGTCTGCCGATCTAGGGGCCAAAGATAACTGGTCTCTTGGGGAGAGCCTACTCTGAACTTTCATGGTAATTTTACTTCTAGTTCCATTCTTTGCTGATTTCCATTTCAGCTTCCTGGGCCAGCGTTTTCCTGTGTGCCCCTTTAGTTGATGTTCAGTCCTAGGCCACATGCAATTCTTCTCTTTATGGTCACACCAGGAACCCTTCTCTCCCTTGTTTTCAGAAAACGCATCTGTGCTCTTAATCTTCACCCCCCTGAGATGTAGAGCCTGTGTATCTGCTCAGGGACAAGACAGCTCCATCTGGAGCTTACTCTTTCAACAAATAATATATGGGAACCTTCTATGTGCTGGTGGAGAACAATTATGGAAGGTTCCTGAACATTTTATTTCTTTATTTATTTTATGTTTCTGGAATACGATTTAGTGATGCATCTGTTGCATTTAATACCTAGTGCTCATTCCATCATGTACCCTCCTTAATGCCCATCACCCAGCCCATGTCTCAGCCACCTCCCCTTAGCAACCCTCAGTTTGTTCCCTACTGTTGAGTCTCTCTCATATGGTGTGCATCCCTCTCTATTTTCATCCTGTTTTATTTATTCTTCCCTTCCCTTTTGTTCACTTGTTTTGTTACTTAAATTAAACTTATGAGAGAAATCATATGACATTTGTCTTTCTCTTTTCTATATTGCTTATGCTTACCTAAAACATCCCAGAGTCTCTACCAGAATAGCTAAAAGCAGTTAGCTACAGGGGGAAGACCCTTTCTCAGTTTAGCCCCAGATTTTTTTAACAGCCCCAAGCGAAGACAATTAAATATGACCCAATGAAAATAAACCTGGACACACGATTTGGAAAAAAAATAATAATAAATAACACAAAAGCAAAATTGTGAGAACAAATTTTAAAAAAAAGTTTTGAACTCCTATCACAAAAAGCACTAAACCCTTCATAATAATAGCTCCTCTGATTTAATAATTAGGAGCAGCTGGTGAATTGGGTTTTATTTTTAAGATTTTGTCCCTAAGTTATGTCTGTACCCAAGGTAGGGCTTGAACCTACAACCTTTAGATCAAGAGCCCCATGTTTCACCCACTGAGTCACCCAGAGGCCCCACAAACTGTTTTCAAGGGCAAGTGACATGGGACAACAACTCACATTAAAGGCATTCCAGCTCACCATAGTGAGAGTAACACAACAGAGATTGTCCTGAGAGGCCAGATGTCCCCCGTCAGGTGCTCACAGAGCACCAGCCCCCCGGCTCAGGTAAAGTGTGTGCCGATCAAATGAGCTAGGAGATCCAACCATGATCAGAGCAGGGCACAAATGAGAGGGATGTGGCACAGCCCCATATCTAAGCAGCATTCATGAGTCTCTCCTGATCTTCCCTCCCCAGGCCCTTCTTGTTCTCGCTCACCACACAGAGAGAATAGCTTGAAATGTCATCTTCAGGCCCTCTTTCCCTCCTCCCAGTCTCTTTTCACCCTCCCTAATCAGTCTGTCATGCCATCCACCCACTGGGACTCCTCTATCTCTGGCAGGTTCAGGGAAACATGCAGTCCTAACCGCGAACTCTCCCCTCTGCCCTCAGCCAACTTGACTCATCAGTGCCATTGAACTCTGCTCCCTTGGTGTGCCCACTGGCCTGGCACCTCTGCCTGGCAGGCCACCTATGCCCCTCCTCCATGGGAGCACAGCTGTTGGAGGCTCCAGGCTTGGTCCCAGCCTTTCTTCTGTCCCCGCCATGCAACAGAACAGTAACTGTCCTGTCTGGGTTGTTGTTCACCTCCTGCTGTTATCCAGCCTCCACCTGTCTGTGGACCTTGGAATTGGAGACCTAAGCAATCACAGGCCCTCCCCACAGAAGGGACCTCAGCCCTTTCATGGCCAAACAGGCCTGTGGGTCCCCATCAACCCTGCCCCCCATGGGACACTATTCCCATACCGGGGACCAAAACCCAATGAAAGCTCAGGGGCATCTTTCTGCCTTCCTTTCCCTCTACCCCAAATTCAGCCCTCCAGCATACCCTGTCAGCCACACATTCTAAGTGCAGGTGCAGCTGCTGGGGTGCAGCCATTGGGGGAGAAAGCATGGCAATTCTTTCAAGACTGAGCAGAGAATAACCTCACAATGCAGCAATTACACTTCAGGGTCTCTGCTAGTTTCCCCCAGGGTCCTGGGTGGTCTCCGCACTGCCCTGAGCACCAGTGCTGTGGGGTCACATGCTTCTCTTGCTCCCTCTCTAGACAATGCAGACCCACAGTTGGAGCTCGACAAACAGCTGTGGATGGGAAACCTCCAGCCCACACCTGGAACAGCACAGCTGCCCATAGCTCTGGGCAGGGGCCTCCATAGGGTTTCCTTTGCCAGAGTCCTTCCCTGGGAATTTCCACATCACTGACATATACTCCCTGTGTGCCTATCCCCACCCCTACCCCAACTTGCATGCTTTCAGTCTGTGTCCTTGTGGGACCCGGTGACTTGGAGTCTGTTTTGGACCAGAGGCATGGGAAAGATTCTCTGGCCTTGGGTTGTGAGCAATGCAATTGCCCTATGTGGTGTGTCCTGCAGCTTTCTACATTGCCCTGTTGTGTGTGTGAGCCCCAGGAGGAAGCAGCCATATGGTGTCTGGGGTCAGGCTGTGGTATCCCAGCAAGAACATGAGTCTTGGCCCTATGATTGGGCGCATATCCACTAAAGGGGCCTCTATAATTCCATCTCATCTGTAATCCATTGGGGGTTTCAGTATGGCATAAGGAAAATTCTATGTCAAAGAAACACAGAGAAAAAAAAGAAAGAAAGAAACCCAGTCCCCTTTGAATTGGTGGACAGAAACCAAGGCACCTCCTGGGTGATCCCACTTACAGAAACCTCCAGAACAGGTGAAGGGACAGAGAGGGAAATCAGCTTAGGGGTTGTGAGGGGCCGGCCTGGGGGAGAAATTGGCGGGGAGGGGTTGGGCTCAGGGTCTCCTTTGTGGAAGATGTTCCATAGTGATGTTCTGTGCTGTGGGGAGAGGGTGCCAGGGATGCACTTAGTGATCAGCACGAGCTCAACTGAAAAGAATGAATTTTATTTAAAATAGATAGTAGAGGACTGCTAAGGAGAGGGGAGACAAGATGGCGGGGAACTAGGAGGAGGCTCTGGTTCAACCTATCCCCTAAAGTGAGCTGATTACCTACCAAGGAACTCCGATAACTCATGAAATCAGCCTGAGATCAGAATTCTACACGTCAGGATGTCTATGGGGGCAGAAGACACCAGTGGGCAGGTAAAGTGGAGTGGGAACACCAGACTGGTATCAGAAGTTAAACAAAAGGGGGAGGGAGCCACCAGAGGAGATGCATTGGGAAGTAATACACCAATATGAGAGTGCCCTATGACTGGGGACCAGCATTAACTTGAAGAAGGATAGAAAGCACTCAAGAAGAGCAAAGGATCACAGGGGGAAATTGTGGGAAGTGGAATGGTTAGGGACAGGGGCTTAAGTCCCCCACGGAGGACAGACACCCCTGGTGCTGAGCCAGAGAGAGTGTGGCAGAGAAACCAGGTCCCTGAGCCCTCCCTGTGCCCTCCCTGAGCCAGGAGGAGACCTCCTAAGGGCGCTTGGCATGTGGCAGGGGCTGGGATGCTCTCGGAGCAGAAACAGCCTTTTGCAGTCCCCACGCATGTGCTGTGCTGCGCTAGCAGAGCCTGAGATGCACTCCCCCCCCCCCCCAAGAGAGAGGCGCATGGGTACCAGCCGGGCTTTCTAGGACCCAGAAAGTCTGAGCGCTCCCAGCTCAGGCCAGCGGGAAAATCTCTGTGTGCCTTCCCTGCTTGGAATCTTTCTGGGAGTCTGGAGCTACCCAGACAGCCACTGCTTGTGGTTGTGAGTACAAGCAGGACGCACAGGTGTCCCCAGAGATCACGGCTGGGAACCTGCTCTGCAGCACCCAGAGGGGAACGGACTGGGGCTTCTCTCTGGGAAGGAGGTCTGGGTGCAGTTTGCTTTCCTCTAAACCTCCAAGAACCATCAGGAGCTGCCAAGGAGAGAGAAAACAAATGAACAGACATAAAAACCTCCAGAGAACAAAAGCCTGAAGGCCCAGTTTCATCAGAGCCCACCCCCTCGAGGTGGGGCAGGAGGACTTAATTCAGGAAACACTGCCTGAAAACCCACGCAGCAGGCCCCTCCCCCAGAAAGCCAACCGGCCAAGAATACAACAATCAGTACTACTTCATAGATACGTTTAATTTTTAATTTGTTCCCACTATTCTGGTTCATTTTTTAACTTATTTTAATATTTTTTTATTTTTATATAGATTTTTTTAGCCTATTTACCATCACAGTGTGATGTCCAGTACATCAAATTCCATAATAACCTTTTATCCTGAACTTTTTGATACATATACCCATGTTTTTCCTTTGCTTTTCTATTTTTTTATTTTTTTTTAAATTTCGCTTTAGTTTAGTTTAGATCATTCTTTTCTTTACTTTTATTTGCTAATATTCATATAGAGTTAAAATTCAAGGTAATCCCCTTTCCCCAATCAATGCTACCCCTATAGGTAAACAAATCTTTAATCCCCTGTTATCTTAGGAAAGTTGTATCCTTTAAAAAGATACCAAGATACATCCAGGAAGAATCAAAATAACCTTCCTTGCCCACCATGAGAATCTAAAACCACTCTCCCATCTTTTTCTCCTACCAGTATTTTTGTATACTTGTGCTTGTCCTGGTAGTCTATAAATCTTATACTTAGGGTTCTTTTTGACGAGGTTCTTTTTTTGTTTTTCTGTTTGTTTCTTTGTTTTGCTTCTACATATATATGTACATATTTTTTTTCTTCTCTTGTCATATGCTTTTATCAGTGTTTTTTTGTCTGTATTTGTTTGTATACTTCAAAAACCTAACCTTGGGGCCCATTTGGGCTGAGCATTCTCTTTTATATTTCTTTCTTTTTCCTGTCTCTCTCTCTCTCTCTCTCTCTATCTCTCTCTTTCTCTCTTTTTCTGCTTTTTCTCTTTCTTTTTTTCTTTTATTTGGGTGGGGACTCTTGATTGCTCAGAAGCATTCCAGGGTGCACCTTCACTGCACCAAGGTCGATACATCCAGCTACAACCATTCAACCAACTCTCACCAAAATGACTGGGAGGAGGAATGCCCAACAGAAGAAAAATTCAGAGAATGGGCCCTCTGCAACAGAGCTAATGGCTACCGACATAGACATTAAGTCGAAAAGGGAATTCAGGCTAACAATTATCCAGGCAATAGCGAGGTTGGAGAAAGCCATGGACGACCAAATGGAATTGATTAAGGCAGAACTGAGAGCCACCAGGGATGATGTTCACAATATTAGGGCAGAACTGAAAGCCACTAGGGATGATGGTCACAAGGCCCTCAATGAGTTCCAATCTAATCTAAATTCTCTAAAAGCTAGGGTAACTGAGACAGAAGATAGAATTAGTGATCTGGAGGACAAACAGGTAGAGAGAAAGGATCAGGAGGAAGCCTTGAACAAACAGCTTAGAAGCCACAAAAACAGAATCAGAGAAATAAATGATGACATGAAATGTTCCAACATCAGAATTATTGAAATACCTGAAGGGGAAGAGAACAAAAGAAGTCTAGAAGATATTGTCGAACACATTCTTCATGAAAATTTTCCAAATATCGCAAATGAAAACAGCGTTCAGGTACCAGAAGCAGAATGGTACTCCAATGGTACTCCCTCCAAGATGTTAGATTCTCGAAACACCTCGAGACACCTGACAGTAAGAATGAGGAATTATAATTCTAGAGAAACTCTCTTGGAGGCAGCTAGGACAAAGAAGCTCATTATGTACAGAGGAAAGCCCACCAGAATAATATCAGACCTGTCCACAGCAACCTGGCAAGCCAGAAAGGGCTGGCAAGATATACTCAGGGCACTAAATGAGAAGAACATGCACCCAAGAATACTTTATCCAGCAAGACTCACATTCAAAATGGATGGATATATAAAAGTTTCCAAGAACGCCATACCTATAGAGAGTTTGCAAACACCAAGCCGACATTGCAGGCAATATTAAGGGGGGTTATATATAAGAGGAAAAACCCCAAGAATATCATTGTACAGAAATATAGAGACAATCTACAGAAAGAACGACTTCAAAGGTAACACGATGTCAATAAAAACTTATCTATAGATAAACACTCTCAATGTGAGTGGCCTAAATGCGCCCATAAGATGGCACAGGGAGGCAGATTGGATAAAACGACAGGACCCATCCATAGGTTGTCTACAGGAGACCCATGATGAACCTAAGGATACACCCAGATTGAAAGTGAAGGGATGGAGAAACATCTTGCATGCCAACGGGCCTCAAAAGAAGGCTGGGGTAGCGATTCTCATATCAGATAAATTCGATTTTAAACTAAAGACTGTAGTCAGAGATACAGAAGGACACTACATCATTCTTAAAGGGACTATCCACCAAGATGAACTAACAATTGTAAATATCTATGCCCCCAATATGGAAGCAGCCAATTACATAAGAAAACTATTAATCAAGATAAAGAGTCATATTGATATGAATACATTGATAGTAGGAGATCTTAAAACGCCTCTCTCAGTAACAGACAGATCATCCATGCAGAAAATCAATAAAGAAACAAAAGCATTGAATGACACATTGGACCAGATGGACCTCATAGATATATACAGAACATTCGACCCTAAAACAACAGAATACTCATTCTTCTCAAGTGCACATGGAACCTTCTCCAGAATAGACCACATACTGGGTCACAAATCAGGACTCAACCGATACCAAAAGATTGAGATGATTCCCTGCATATTCTCAGATCACAATGCTTTGAAACTGGAGCTCAACCACAAGGAAAAGTTTGGAAGGAATTCAAATACCTGGAAGCTAAAGACCACCTCGCTTAAGAATGTGTGGATCAACCAGGAGATCAAAGAAGAACTTAAACAATTCATGGAAACCAATGAGAATGAAGACACGTCAGTCTAAAACCTATGGGACACAGCAAAGGCAGTCCTAAGGGGGAAATACATTGCCATCCAAGCCTCCTTCAAAAAAAATGAAAAATCCAGAATACAACAGCTGTCTCTACACCTTAAAGAATTGGAGAATCAACAACAAATTAAACCAACTCCATGCACAAGAAGGGAAATAATCAAGGTTAGAGCAGAGATGAATGAGGTAGAAACTAGATATACAGTAGAACTTATCAATGAAACTAGAAGTTGGTTTTTTGAAAGAATCAATAAGATCGATAAACCATTGGCCACACTAATCCAAAAGAAAAGAGAGAAAGCTCAAATGACTAAAATTATGAATGAAAAGGGAGAGATCACAACTAACACCAAGGAAGTAGAAACAATCATCCGAAGCTATTATCAACAGTTGTATGCCAATAAGGTAAGCAACCTAGAGGAAATGGATGCATTCCTAGAAAAATATAAACTCCCAAAACTGAACCAGGAAGCAATTGACAAGCTGCACAGACCAATATCAAGTAAAGAGATAGAAGCAGTGATCAAAAACCTCCCAAAAAACAAGAGCCCATGACCTGACGGATTTCCTGGGGAATTCTACCAAACTTTCAACGAAGAAATTATACGTATTCTCCTGAAGCTGTTTCAAAAAATTGAAGCAGAAGGAAAACTTCCAGACTCTTTTTATGAAGCCAGCATTACCCTGATCCCCAAACCAGGCAAAGACCACACCAAAAAGGAGAATTTCAGACCAATATCACTGATGAACATGGATGCTAAGATTCTCAACAAGATCCTAGCAAACAGGATCCAACAGCACATTAAAAAGATCATCCACCATGACCAGGTGGGATTCATCCCTGGCTTACAAGAGTGGTTCAACATTCGCAAGTCAATCAATGTGATAGAACAAATCAATAAGAGAAGAGAGAAGAACCACATGGTCCTCTCAAT
>PISX010029628.1:0-19810 GCA_004024625.1 Mellivora capensis
TGAAGCTGTTTCAAAAAATTGAAGCAGAAGGAAAACTTCCAGACTCTTTTTATGAAGCCAGCATTATCCTGATCCCCAAACCAGGCAAAGACCACACCAAAAAGGAGAATTTCAGACCAATATCACTGATGAATATGGATGCTAAGATTCTCAACAAGATCATAGCAAACAGGATCCAACAGCACATGAAAAAGATCACCCACCATGACCAGGTGGGATTCATCCCTGGGTTACAAGGGTGGTTCAACATTCGCAAATCAATCAATGTGATAGAACAAATCAATAAGAGAAGAGAGAAGAACCACATGGCCCTCTCATTTGATGCCGAAAAAGCATTTGACAAAATACAGCATCCCTTCCTGATTAAAACACTTCAAAGTATAGGGATAGAGGGAACATTCCTGAACTTCATAAAATCTATCTATGAAAGACCCCCAGCAAACATCATCCTCAATGGGACGAAGCTCACAGCCTTCCCGTTGAGATCAGGAACACGACAAGGATGCCCACTCTCACCACTCTTGTTCAACATAGTATTAGAAGTCCTAGCAACAGAAATCAGACAACAAAGAGTAATAAAAGGTATCCAAATGGGCAAGGAAGAAGTCAAATTCTCTCTCTTCACAGATGTTTTGTGTTTGAGATTCCACCTATCGGTGAAGTCATATGGTATTTGTCTTTCTCTGTAAAAGCAATTTTAAAAAAATTTAATTTATATATTTGAAGAGAGAGAGAGAGCAGGAGCAGGGGGTGGGATGAGAGGAGAAGCAGGTTCCCTGCTGAGCAGGGAACCTGATATGGGGCTCTGGAGTGAGATTCCAGGACACTGGGATCATGACCTGAGCCAAAGGCAGAAGCTTAACCAGTTGAGCCACCCAGATGCCCCTCTCTGTTAAAGGTGACTTTTTAAAAGAATCATAGTGAAACCAAAGATAATGTTGTGAATGTTAAAATCCAGATGGATTAAGGAGACAATAAATAATAATGCTTTAGATATTACACAAAGAAGATGGCTTATAGCATTTATTACCACTTTTAGATAAAATGTAGGGGAAAATACCTTAAACAATAGTAAAAAAAAGTCTCATTTATTTTATTTACCATTTTCTTGATCAGTTTTACTTACAATGCAGCAGATACAACTGAGCTGGGTCATCACAGTTAATATTTCTTAAATCAGTCTTAGGGATACATCCAAGTGATTTCCCAATTGTGCTCTTTGACCTATCAGACTTCCCATGTTTTACCTGGGAAAGTAAAGTAAAAGTAAAGATATCAATCATCTGTTTATCCTAAGCACGCTGACTTAAGTACAGATACATTAAATAAGGTGAGATCTGAGTTGGGACCTTTCTTTAGGTAGTAAGATCCTTGAAATACTTTTATAATTGTAGATACTCTTTTAGGGTGAATCAAGAAATTCATTGACGAAGACTGCAAGGACAATAGAAATTTTCTGTTGAAAAAAGTGGAACACAGACAAATTTTGCATAATGCAAAATGGTAGAGTCTATTTCTAAAGTAACATTTTAATAGATGAATGGATAAAGAAAATATGGTACATATATACAGTGGAATATTACACAGCCATCAAAAAGATGAATACCCAACTTTTGTATCAATGTGGATAGGACTGGAGGAGATTATGCTGAGTGAAATAAGTTAGGCAGAGAACATCAATTATCATATGGTTTCACTTACTTGTGGAGCATAGGGAATAACATAGAGGACATTAGGAAAAGGAATGGAAAAGTGAATGGGGATAAATTGGAGGGGAAGATGAACCATGAGAGACTGTGGACTCTGAGAAACAAATGGGGTTTTGGAGGGGAGGAGAGTTGGGAAATGGATGAGCCTGGTGTAGGGTATTAAGGAGGGCATGTATTGCATGGAGCACTGGGTATGGTGCATAAACAATGAATCTTGGAACACTGAAGAAATAAAATTAAAGTAAGATGTTAAAAAATTTTAAAAAATTAAAAAATAAATAAGCATTGTACAAAATTCATTGACAAACACTGAAAACAAATCTTAAGAGTTGTAGCATAGTGTTGCCTGCCTATTTACCTAACAACATATAATTAGGATGATAATTGTTTCTTTCTTGATTTTTAATGGCTGCTAATTTGTATAAACTCCTATTTTATCCATTGGATCCACATAATTTCCACAAGAAATATTAATTGATTCCTAGTGATGCTTATAATCAGTATGAAGATACTTATAAATAAAGCTTAACCATGTGTGCAGGTATGTATTTATATGGATGGAAATATAAAACAGTTAAATGAAAATTGAGTATGGTCATTGATGAAATTGCAATTTAATTTTATAGGCAGGTAGGAATATATAACACTTTATTTTTCATACTTAACAGAAATTACTGCAGCTCTACTTGAAAGTGAAGTTCTAATACCTCTTTTTATGTAGAGTTCTCAGTTTTTTTAAAGGCAATAATGAAATTATACATAATTGTAGTGTTCATGGTGATCGAAAGTCCATGACATTCATCTTGTGGTCTTACCAATGAAGTCTGTTATGGCATCTGTCTAGAACTTACAACTTGTCGACTCAGCCTTCTCATTGCCACCTTCATATCTTTGTTCCTTAAAGTATAGATGGCAGGATTTAATACAGGAGTGATGATGAAGTCCACAATGGCAAAAAATGTATCCATTGACTTGGTAGGGAAAGGCCACACATAGAGAAACATGCATGGCGTGAAAAATAAAACCACTACGGTGATGTGAGCTGACAGAGTGATGAATGCTCTGGATAAATCTTTTGAAGAATGTTGTCTGACAGTTATCAGAATAAAGATGTATGATACAATTAAGAAAAAGAAGGTGCCCATAGATATGAAGCCACTGTTGGCAGTGACCACAAATCCTAGGCTGTAAGTGTCCATGCATGCAAGTTTAATAACTCTAGGGAAATCACAATAAAAGCTCCCCACATTATTAGGGCCACAGAAAGGTAAATTTATGACAAAAACAAACTGAGACACAGCATGAATCACCCCAATGATCCAAGCAGCCATTATCAAAAGCATGCACATTTTGGGATTCATAGTAGTTAGATAGTAGAGAGGCTTGCAAATTGCTGTGTACCTGTCATATGCCATGGCTATGAGAAGTACCATCTCAACTCCTCCCATGACATGAATAAAGAATATTTGTATCATGCAGTTGTGGAAGGAAATGATTTTTCCACCACTGAAAAGATCAGAGATCATCCTAGGAACTGTGGTGGATGAAAGGCCTAGGTCAATGAGTGATAGGTTGGCCAGCAGGATATACATGGGGGAATGTAAGTGAGAATCCAAAATCACTGTTAACATAATGAAGAGGTTTCCCAAGATAATTCCCACATAGAACAAAGAGAAGAAAAGAAAAAGGAAAACCTGCATTCCCAAGGATTGTGCAAGTCCCAGTAACACAAACTCAGTTATGACAGAGCCATTTACTTGGTCCATTGAATCACAAGGAAGGGAAGACTCTGAGGTGACCTGAAAGAAATGAGAAAAGGAATTAACTTTGAGGAGTGCCTCACACAATGTGTTAAATATTGATGATTTAAATTGATTATTGACAGATCTTTTATTTAATTGATAGTAAATTACTTAGAAATAATGGGAACCCAGAGTATGGGTTGGTAGTATGACTAAAGCTGCACTCAGAGGCCATCTGTTGCATTAGATTGCTCTTATTTATTCAAGTACATGGAGTAACCAGGCAACGTAAGAAGTTAGAAATGGATGTACAAATTAAACTCAAGGAATTTAGGTAAAAGAAAATAATAAAAATTAAAAACAAAAATAATATGTATTGATGTCTAGAAATTAGAAGAGTATACATAAGCATACAAAAAAGTTTTTTTTAACAAAAAATAGACAATATTTCAAAATATAGTCAAGAATAATAAAATTAAACAAAAATTACAAATGAGCATAGAATAATAACAGTTAACATAATAACAGTTAATACACTTTCGAAGTCTGTTTTTTATGTGTTACTTTTGGGTTTGTATGCTGAAATGGTGTTTGTACTGGAGTTTGAGTGATTATTTTGGTAACAGGAAAATCCCACACTACATTAACCTTTTATCCTAAAGTCTCTAAACTTTCATTTATAACATATAATCTATTTGTGAACTTTAATTATTATAGTATGGACAATCACAATGCAAAATATGGAACTGAGTATATTCAAAGTCGTGGAGTCAGAGTCAGTAGCATATAAAGGATAGGCAGGAAAAAACACATAAATAAATGGGAAGAATGAAGATCAATGGGAAAGAGTGTAAGAAAATAAAAGGAGGGTGAGGAGAAGAAATAAATTCCTAGACGTCAAATAGGGAGGATAAAATGATGATCAAAAAAAGGCATTGGTAGAACATGGCACATCTTTGCTTAGGTACCTGCCATAGTTTAAATCAACATTGATTGATATATTACAAACACTTGGGTATGAAATTTACTTGGGTTTACATTCACTGTTTTAGGTATATTTTGACTGGAAGGATGGAAAGTAATAGTAAGCTGTAGGGAAAATAACCACTGAGATAAAGACAAGTTAAGATTTTAAGCATATGAATCATGGGTGTGGCAATGGGGTTTGGTAGAATAGAGTGGTTGAACATGATGCCTCAGTGAACTGACAGGTGAATCGCTTCTAAAAAAATTAGGAAGTGGCTGATCAAAAGCATCCGTTCAGCCTCCAGGCACTATTTTACTTATCTTCATTCTAATATTTATAGCTTTTCATAAAAAAAATTAAAGTTTTTGATATAGGACCCTTTCTGCTCCATCTAATACTGTATCACCTGCCTAAAACAGTGGCTGGCACATAGAAAAAGCCCAGGAAATAAGTGATGAAAGAATTTCCTAGAAATAGGTACTAAATTATTCATAGAATAAACAAAACAGTAGCCCTCGCAAATATATAGATAAATTGATTTAATAATATCATCTCCTAAGCTTGTATTTCCTGGTATAATCCTGTTTTATGTACATAAAAAGTGAATGTTTAACTGAGTGAAGAGATTTCTGCCCTTTTTACTAGAAACATCTGGAATTAGCATTTATCTTTGATGGGGAAATCCTCATGATCTGAGAGAGAAAAAGACCATGCACTTGTTTCTCTGCCTTTTTAGAAAACCCTGGTGACTTTGTGAGGCTCTCAGGAGTTCAGAAGCCAAGACTCCATTGAGTTTGGTATCATTCCTGCTGGAGATATAATATTTTTCAGTCATTCAGGGCCTGGGGAGACCCATCTTTAAATAAAAAATATAGAAACATATTAAACAAATAAGATGATCAGAATTATAGATTTGTATAGAAGTGGGAAGGAACTTCAAGAGAATCTTGTTCAGTTACTTCATTCAAATGGCTAGCCAGTGCATTCCCAGTGATACATTCACAGAGCCAGAATTAGAAGTCAGCCTAACATCCAGTCCAGTGGTCTTCCTCAGTAATGCTCTATACCTGCTTAAATAGAGTCATGAAAAATCTAGAATTATTTATATTTGAAAGGATCACTTTAACCTATTTGGAAGTTCCCTATTCAAGCCTGAGTTTTTATTCATTTAAAATAAAATTGGCCTTCTGGAGCACCTGGGTGGCTTGGTAAGTGTCTGCCTTTGCCTCAGGTGATGATCCTAGGGTCCTGGGATGGAGCCCCACATTGGGCTCCTACTCAGCAGGGAACCTATTTCTCCCTCTTCATCTGCTGCTCCCCTGCTTGTGGTTCCCTCTCTTGCTGTGTCTCTCTCTGTTAGATAAATAAACAAAATCTTTAAAAAATAAAATAAAATTGGCCTCCTCTTCCTGAAAGACTTTTTTTTCTTGCCAGAGGAAATTGCTCTCCTTAACCCTCTTTCTTGTTTCATCACATAACCTGGTCAATCCTTAAACAGTTCCATCTCATAACTTATAGGTATCAGCTCCTCTGTACCTGTACCATCCCCTGGCATGGGGCCAGAAGCTTTCTGACTCTGAGAATAGCCTCTCAGACTGGGCATTGGCTGATTCCTTCAAATGTGGAGGAAAGTTATACTGAAGGAGAGGGAATCACCAGAATCCTGGAGGTGGGGGATTGAGACTTCCTTCCTTTGATTTAAAACAGAATTTTATTCTCAAAAAGGTATGAATAGCTGAAGCCAGATGTCTGTTTTACACAATGAAAAGAAAAGTTTAAAATAAGTTGGAGAGCACAAAAATCAGAAACACCTGAATCTTGAAAAACTTTCACAAATTGGAACATATCAAATGGTGTGCATGTGTCTGTCTCTGTGTGTGTGTGTGTGTGTAGAATTGATTTGATAAGACAATGCAATGATTGAAATTTGAAAATAAAAGAGTGATGACATAGAATAACAGGACAAAAATATTTTCAAAACAAGAAAACTTCTGACATTAATATTTTACAGAGGAACAGATATTGAAGTGGAGTTAAGGGGGAGTGAAAGAGGGAAACAACCATGACAGGTGCAGTTTTATAATTAAAAAAACTTTCCTACCTGCCTGTTCAGCCACAGGATTTAAATTTTTGGAAGAATAGAAATTCAGAAAACTCAGTCTTATTTTCTGTACATAATCTTCCTTCAAAGACAAAGCTATATATGATTATTCAAAATAGGAAATAAGCTAATTAGATGCACAGGAGAATGACCTACTGTTGTCTCAGAGAAGGCCAATGCCAAGCCCATTATTAGTTTTTCCTGGGGGACTAAATCTTTGAGTCACATTGGTTTCTCCCTGAGAGAAATAATGAAAAAGAAATTGCCTGGTAATGCAACAGAGGGGAAGAGGGAAGATTTGAGGCAATATGTTGGTTTGTGTAAAAATATCCCTATGTATCGGGACGCCTGGGTGGCTTAGCTGGTTGAGTGACTGCCTTTAGCTCATGTCATGATCTTGGAGTCCCACAGTCAAGTCTCGCATCAGGTTCCCAGCTCCACAGGAACTCTGCTTCTCCCTCTTTCCTTCTCCCCTCTCATGCTGTCTCTCACTCTCTTGCTCTCAAATAAATAAATAAAAACTTTAAAAAAATCCCTGATCTTTGGGATGAAATGCTTAGATGCACTGAGATGAGGGGCTGAGGGTGTGAAAACATATCCTGAGTGGACAGACATACCACCACTTGTAGGACCAGACTTGAAGAAATACGTGTAAAACCCCTGATATGTAAAGATAATTCTTACAACTGACAGGAGGGTAATAAGTATATCACTTTCCTATTATCAGTTATAGTGAATGTTTACATTTTTAGGTTTACCTGCAGTCCAAAACTTTGGAGTTTAGAAGACGAAAGTCTTCTTGAATGCATTTAACCTTTATTTTTCCTGAGTTGACTAGATAGAACTAAAATTTGTACATTATTGGATTAATTTCTGAAGAGATCAGTGGAAAACAGATACAAACACAAAAGAGGAAAAATATAGGAGGTTATTTTGAGTGTTTGTAAGAAGATCATATTTACCTTGAGGGAGATGCTCATTCTTAAGACCTATGACAAGGTACTGAAACAAGCCTAGTGTGTTTCTGTAAAGAAGTAAGGCTTTATCTATATTTGATATGTAGATAGAAAGAATCTGATCTTTAGCCTCTCATGGGGTCCAAAAGTGCCAAGTGTCTCTTTGTTTGAGCTGTGTTTGCTTAGAGTTGTATTTTATGTTCTCTTTTTGAGAACCAATGGAAAATAATAATTCTTTAGAATAGCTTCAGAATGATAGTGTCAAATTAATTTTTGAAAAGTATTGACACTTCAAAATATATAAGTAAGGATACAAACTGGAGAATAATGTGGGCAGAAATATTTAAAAATAAATAGGAATGCTTTTGTTTCCTTTGCCTTTGGAGACATATCTTGAAAGAAGTTGCTGTGGCTGATGCATGGTCAGTGACATGAGTTGGTATATGTATGATGAAGTAAAATAATTTAGTTGCTTGGAAGAAGTACAGCTACTTCAAGATTGGAGGAAAGTTTCTCTTGTTACCTCCCTGCCTCACTGGCTATTGCAAGGCAGGGAACACTCCACAGTCCCATAAATCATTCTATCATGTCAATGTACTTCTGTCCTGATGTGCCTGTATTCTAAATGGCCAACTGGATACCAGGCAGAATAGTATATTAAGATGAATGAGGGAGAATCTAGGCAGAAATAAAGCCCTAGGAAATTCTCCAGCCAAGCATAGGGCACACTGTGATTTGTGAGTGATCCCCTGGGGCATGGATCCTGGGTTTGCTTGGCAGCAAAGAAGGCTGCTGAGCTAACAGAGGAGCAGGGGCTGTTAATGCAGAATTGATGAGACCTTAAAGTATCAGAGAGGATTAAGTCCACTGATTTACAGGCTGCCCCAACTAAAACTGGCTCAAGATTTAAACTGGCTGAAGCCAGCAAAAAGAAACTTATCAGTAGACTTCACTGCAGAGAACTGACAAAGAGATACAAAAAATGAATTGAGAAAAGGCAAAGAAAAGGGGATTAGGTACTTTAATTCTATGACTAAGCAAATATAAAAAGGAAGCCAACAGGGCAGTGGGGAGGGAATTGGGGGCAGGAGGTGGCTGTCTGGGACCTGCTCTCCCCTTACCCCTCCCACCCCCCTTCCTACACTGCTGTACTGGGGCTAAAGGCAGCCAGTGCAGGAACCTGAGCTCAACCGAGGTCACTGAGCTGGAGGGATGAGGAACACCTCTGCAATATCAGCCTCCTCCTCCCAGGAGCTGGAGGAGCTGGAGCACTTCATGTGCAGAAGGCTACATGCTGGAGTACCAGGTTCAGGTTCTGCTTGCTGACAGCACAGAGGCTGATGGTGAGAGCAAGCAGACACTGTCCCACATCTCCCAGGAGGAGATGTGCCAATAATAGACCACCAGTGAAAGGCCTAATGAACAAGGGTCTGTGGACCACAGTCAGCAGCTGGAAAGCAGTTGTTTTCATTCTCTAAGGCAAGTCTACCTCCCCCCTACCACACACACACTTGGAGCTGAAGAAGGAGGTAACCGGGAAATGCTGGTGGGCAGTTTTTTAAAAGTCTGTTCTCACCAAGCCAGGACCCAGGAAAAGGGAAAGGTAGTAAGATAGAACAATTTTAGACAATAACTGTTCTACTTCAGCCAAATAGCACAGAACAAGCTGTGGCCCTACGTTTACCTACATCAGCAAAGACCTAGTGGTCATCTAGACTGCTACCCTCACAGGGCTGTAACAGGGCACGCTCTGTGTTCTCTTTACCAGGCTGGTGTCAGAGAAGGCTTGGCAGGAGTCTGGGACTTTCTGCCAGCTTGTAAGAAGGCCCCCAAATGCCCCATGGTATTATTAGAGACCATGTGAGAGCCTGGACTTCCATCTACACTCAGCAGTACTGAGGCACTACTCTTCTCTCTGCTTGGGTTGTATCTGGGGAGGTTATAAAGGAGAGTTGAGACTTCCACTATTGCCACATAGGAGTGAGGCCACCCCCCCTTGCAGGGTCAGTGAGGACTGTGTGGAGCCCTGGAACTCCCACTTCCACCTACCTGTAACAAGTGTACCCCTGGACTTCTACCTTCACTGGTAATGGTGAGACTGTGCTCCCCTTCCCCCTGCAAGAGTGGTATCACAAAAAGTGAGTTAAAACAGAAGATTTAAATAAGACTCAGAGTCTCATTACATAACATGCAAGTGTCCTAATTACAATTAAGAAGGACCATCTGTACCCCAATGTTTATAGCAGCAATGTCCACAGTCGCCAAACTGTGGAAAGAACCAAGATGCCCTTCAACAGACGAATGGATAAGGAAGATGTGGTCCACATACACTATGGGGTATTGTGCCTCCATCAGAAAGGATGAATACCCAATTTTTGTAGCAACATGGACGGTACTGGAAGAGATTATGCTGAGTGAAATAAGTCAAGCAGAGAGAGTCAATTATCATATGGTTTCACTTATTTGTGGAGGATAACAAATAACATGGATGACAAGGGGAGATGGAGAGGAGAAGGGAGTTGAGGAAAATTGGGGGGGAGATGAACCATGAGAGACTATGGACTCTGAAAAACAACCTGAGGGGTTTTGAAGGGGTGGGGGGTGGGAGGTTAGGGGAGCTTGGTGGGAGGTATTAGGGAGGGCATGTATTGCCTGGAGCACTGGGTGTAGTGCAAAAACAATGAATACTGTTACACTGAAAAGAAATTTAAAAAATAAAAAATAAAATAAAAATCATTTTTATAGCAAGAACTGGAAAGATTTCAAACTGGAAAATTTGAAAAATTTCAAACTAAATGGAAAAACAATTGGTAGATGTAAACACTGAGATGAGAAATTGGACTACATCAAAATTAATAACTTTTGCTCTGGGAAAAAACTTGTTTGGAAGATGAAGAGACAAATTACAGAGAGGAAGAACATTTTGCCAAACATGTATCTGATAAAGGACTATATATTCAGAATATATAAAGATTTCCCAGAACACAGCATTTAAAACAATCTGAAGAAAATGGACAAAAGATGTGAAGCTTAGGGGACCCTGATGGTAGGTATTAGGGAGGGCACGTATTGCATGGTGCACTGGGTGTGGTGCAAAAACAATGAATACTGTTACACTGAAAAGAAATTTAAAAAAATTTATTAAAAAGATGTGAAGAGACATTTTTTCCCTGAAGAAGATGTACAGATGACAAATAAACACATGAAAAGATATTCAAACATCATTAGTTGTAAGTGAAATGAAAAGTAAAACCACAATGAGTGATCTCGTCACACCTATCAGAATAGCTAAATTTAAAAAAAAAAGTGACAAAACACATGCTGGTGAAGATACGGTGAAATTGGATCTGTCTTGCATAGCTGGTAAGAGGGTAAAACACTAAAGCCATTCTGGGAAACAGTTTGGCAGTTTATTAAAAAAAAAAAACCCAGAAACTGCAAGTATATGATCCAGCAGTTTTACTCCTGGGTATTTGTTCCAGAGAAATGAAAATGTAAGTTTATATAAAATCCTGTACTTAAATGTTTATAGCTACTTTACTCATTATAACCTCAAACTAGAAACAACCCAGTTGTCCTTAAACAAGTGAAAAGAATCTCAAGGGAATTATGCTGAGAAAAAAGCCAATCCCCAAAAGTTACTCTTTGATTCCATATATGTAATATTTTTGAAATGACAAGATGATAAAAATAGGGAACAGGTTAGCACTTCCCAGGGTTCAGGGAAGGAGGGGCAGGATGAAGTGGGTGTGGGTATAAAAGGGCAGCAGGAGGGAACCTTGTGCTGATAGAAATGTTCTGCATCTTGACAGTGTTAACATCAATATCCTGGTTGTAATATTGAACTATACTTTTATGGGTTTTCCCATGAGGGAATGTGGATGAAGGGTACCTGGGCCTTTGTGTTAACTGTTGTAGCTTGATGTGAATCTCTAATTATCTAAAATGAAAGTAAAGAGGGGCACCTGGGTGGCTCAGTCAGTTAAGTGGCTGAGTCTTGATTTTGGATCAGGTCATTATCTCATGGGTCCTGAGATGGAGTCTCAGGCTCCATGTTGGTCTCCATGCTCAGCAGGAAGTGTGCTTGATGAAGCTCTTCCTCTCCTTCTGACCCTCTGATCCCTGCTCACTCTCACTCTCTCTCTAAAATAAATAAATCTTTAAAAAATGTATAAAATAAAAGTTAAGAAGAAACCCCAGATACTAATCAACAAATTATTCAACACTGCTCTTTTTAAACTCTTTGCTGATTTTATTCATTTGTTTAATGATAAATATTCATCAAAGATTTTCTGTACTGTTATACTTATGTGATAGCAATAAACATGATTGACGCAGCCTTTCCTCACATGGAATTTAAAATGTTAGGAGGAAGACATAGAACAAATAAGAAATTATGAGTATGGCTATTATTACAGAAATGATACTAGGGAATGCTATAATAATATACAATGTAAGGAGCTCTCTTGGACCCAGGTTCTGGGAAGCATTTCTTGATAAAACACGAAATTTAAAGAATGAATAGATAAAGCATAAAAAACAAATGTTTCAGACAGAATAGTTGGCCAGTGTAAACCTTAAGATGAGAAAGAATAAATTTTTCAGGCAAGAAGAAGAAAACCAAATTGCCTCTGGAATTGTAGGGCAAGAGCACGTTGTCCTCTGAGGCTGGAGGGGAAGATGAGGGTCAGGTCTTGTGTGGCCTGATTAATCTTGAAAATGAGTTTTTATTTTAATTTAAGAGTAGTGGCAAGTATGTGAGGGGGTCTTAAATAGAAGGATCACATGCTTAGATTTATACTTCAAAAAAATCTGGGGTATCTGGGTAGCCCATTTGGTTAAGTGTTGGACTCTTAATTTCAGCTCAGGTTATGATCTCAGGGTCATGAGATCAAGACCCATGTTGGGCTCCAAGCTGAGCATGGAGCTTGCTTGAGATTCTCTCTCTCTCTCTCTCTCTCTCCCTCTGCTACTCTTCCTTGTGCATATGTGTGTGCACCCATGCTCTGTCTCTCAAGAAAACAAAAAACAACAAAACAAAAAAAAAACCCTATCATTTTGAATGTAGATAATGAGAATGAAGGCAAACAAGAATTGAAGTTGGAAGTCACATAGGTGACTTAATATTCTATTTGAAAAATGACATGTGAAGTCTTAGACAATATTTGATATTTAGAAGAGAACAGGGGACATATTAAGAGGTGTTTAGAAGTTGGAATTAATAGCATTTGCAGATTTAATGAATATTAAGGATTCAGGAAGGGAGGAGTCCATTATTACTCCTAGATTTTACATTGAAGAACTGGGTAAATATTAGCACTGATTATTGTGACCAGGGACCTGAAAGACTAACAGGTTCAAGGATGACATGAGTTTAGTTTCAGATCTGCTGAATGGGAGATGCCCTTGAATCATCAAGTCAGTAGACAGACTTATGAAATAGGAACTCAAAAAATAATACATTGGCTTAAGAATAAAAGCCCTTAGATGATATGGTAATTAAAGCCAAGGAAATGTTTGTCCCTAAGGGATAGAACATGGAGTGAGAAAAGGACAAAAATTCAATTCTTAGGAACACTGAATTTGGTGATGGAGATGATTGAGAGAACCCCAGCAAACTGCTACTGGGAAGGAATTTATCAGAGAGTAGGAGGAAAAGCCCAGTGAGAATCCAGTGAAATATTTGAAAGAGGGGAGTGGTTAGCAATGATCAAGTAAAGAAGAACTTCCCATCCAAACGAATACCAAAGTGTTAAAAGAAGTAATTTATTTTTAAGATCTTATTTATTTATTTATTAGAGAGAGAGAGAGAGAGAGAGAGAGAGCCTGAGAACATGCATGAGCAGAGGCAAGGGGAGCAGAAGGCAAAGGGAGGAGGAGAAGCAGGGTTCCAGCTGAGCAGGAGCCAGATGCAGGGATGGATCCCAGGACCCTGGGATCATGACCTGAGATGAAGGCAGATGCTTAACCGACTAAGCCAACCAGGTGCCCAATGTTAAAAGAAGTATTAATGGTTAATTTACACGGAGGTAGCAGAGAAAAGTTACTGGAAAAGTTCCTAGAAACACACTGGACAAAATACATAGACATTAGTTTCCTTAATTGAGCATATTTTATTTAGAGAGCAGTAGAAACAAATAAATGAAAATGTTAAGTGTTAACTTTAATAAAGAATTTATTACAAATGTAGAAACAATTAAATTGAATATGCCTTGTTTGTGAAGGGAGCTGAAAAACTATATGATTGTTTCTGCCTATAACTTCATTTTGTTTGATGTATAAGGACAAAGTATTTTTATATGCTTTTGTTTTAATAAACACTAAATTTTCCACAAGTGCCACTACTTCGCCTATCAAGAAATAATAGTACCTTATATTGTTTGGGATGATTTCAGAAAATCATTTGACTTCATTTTCCTGTACTTGTGTTGTATGGCTTCTTACCATCTGTCTTTTCTCAAACTTAAATATATGATTTGTAAGTAGTATAACCATATGAGTCCGTCATTGTCTTTTAGTATAGTCCTGCAAGAACATATACCTATTGAAATATATAATTTACTAGTGATTACATTTATTTTATTTTCTTTGTATTGCTATTAGGGAATTATATTGATACTTTTGAAATTCTCTAAAAAAATTGAATATGCCTTACCATTTTTGGCTTGACATTTATCTAAGACTATCAAACTTAGATATATAAACTCTTGGGGAATGTTTTATTTGACCAAGAAACCATATTCAAGGAATCCAGGGCCTCTAATTCACATCCCAGGGTGATTATTCTCCTTTGGAATAGCTATTATTTTTATACTTAAAAAAAAATAAACCAGGTGATTCAATATTGGAATGACTACATATATAGAATAATACAAAGGCAGACAAAAGTGCAAAATGCTCTGGTTTGTATTTATCTAAAGTATTGATAGTGTTAAGGAAAATTCTCTCTCTACTTATAATCACTCAAATCTAAACACAAAACTAAAATAGAATCCTAAACTGAAAAAGTCAAGTTTGTGTTTTGGGGGCTAAATATAAGTAACACATAGTTGATTTTGTTCTTTTCTAAGTTAAAATAAAATTGAATTAGGAATTAAAAAAATAGAATTTATTGATTTTGATTAACTCAAAGTCACATTTTATCTATTAATTCCATAAGTTTACAATGAGATATATTTATCATTTTGAGGTATTCATTTATAATTGAGAATAAACACAATTATCAGTTCCCAGAAAATGTCATCCAGAAAATGGTAATTGAATGTTAAGTTTATTCCTACAAATCAGCTCAGTTTTCTATTCTCATAACTCTTCATGATGGAAGTAGGTGAAGTCAGTTAATTTTCTGTGGCTAACAAAATAAAGTCACCTCTGACTCAGTCAATTTCTATAGGTAGACCTTTGTTGAACTATTTCTCTAAATAGTAGTTCTTAACATAGTAATGATGACAGTCATGTGAACTGCAGAGTTCTTGGTGATCCTGAAGCATGTTGTATGTGGATATGCTGCATTCATTATGAGATCCCACTAGGACCCACAATCCATTTGCCCAATCTTCTCATGGCCACTCTCATGTCTTTGTTTCTTAATGTATAGATGGTAGGATTCAAGATGGGGGTGATAGCAAAGTCAACAATGAACAAGTACTTATCCAGCGATGTTGTAGGGAAAGGCCACACGTAGAGAAACATACATGGCATAAAAAACAAAATCACTACAGTGATGTGAGCTGACAGTGTGACAAATGCTTTGGACAAGTCCCCTGAAGAACGTTTCCAGACAGTTACCAAAATGAAGATATAGGATATAATTAAAGAGAAGAAGGTAGCCATGGATATAAACCCACTGTTAGCGATGATTACAAACTCTAGCTTGTAAGTGTCTACACAAGCAAGTTTCATGACCCGAGGAAAATCACAGTAAAAACTATCTACTTCATTAGGGCCACAGAAGGGCAAGTTTATGACAAAAACAAACTGAGATACTGCATGGATTATCCCCACTATCCAGGCAGCCACTACAAAGGAAACACATGTTTTGGGGCTCATGATTGTCAGATAGTGGAGAGGCTTACAGATTGCAGTGTACCGGTCACATGCCATGGCTATGAGCAGCACCATCTCAACTCCACCCATGACATGAATAAAAAATATCTGTATCATACATTTTGGAAAAGAAATGATGTTGCAGTTAGTGAAAAGATCAGAGATCATTTTGGGCACCGTGGTAGAAGACAGACCTAGATCAAGTAGAGAGAGGTTGGCCAATAGGAAGTACATAGGGGTGTGTAAATGAGAGTCAATAATTACTGTGAATACAATGAAGAGGTTTCCCAGAATAATCCCCATGTAGAACATAGCGAAGAACCAAAAAAGAAAACGATGTATCTCCCATGAATTTGAAAGTCCAATCAATACAAATTCAGATACCACAGATTCATTTGTTGTACCCATTGGCTCAATCAGTAGAGAAAATGATGAAGTATTCTGAAGGTAGAAAATAAGGAAGAATTGAGAAATATGGGAACTGAACATTGATATGTTGCTTGCCCATCTCAATGATTTTGTGGGAACTATGTTGCAAATACCAAATGTGAAGCTGGAAAATATACAGAGAGGGCAGGTGAAAGGAAGATAAATAATAGGACAAATGAGATAATCAGAAGTTAGATTAGAGAGAGAAGGAAACATCACTTGAAACATGGAGGAATTAAGAGCAAAGAGTAACACTTCCTGGTAGAGATCCTCTTTAACTTTCTCATTGTGCTTCTTTAGTCTTTTCTATTTATATTCAAGAAAACACATTTTGTGTCATGAATAGTCAACCATAATTTGAATGTTCAAATTTAATCACATTTGTATATGCATATTCTAGCAGAATGTACTCTCTGATTATTCTTTTACTTCATTTCTGTGAAATCTCAGACATTAATCACTCATATAATAGTCAGCAGACAATGAGTGAAATACTATTGAATCTGAGAGGAATGCTTACAGAAAATGAAAAGGCTTTGTCTCTGAAACTGTAGTTTATAATACTTGTGATTGCAACAAATCACTGAGAGAATTATGATACACTTTAAGTCAAGTGACTCTCCAAACCCCAAAAAAAGAGTGTCAGAAGACTCAGAAAAACAGCTTCTCTTTGCTTTGCTAGGATTGAGGGAGATTTTGTAATCTAGGTGTAATCATGATACATTAGGTTTCCAAGCTGTCCAAAACTCATTTTTTCAGTGTCCCATCACTGTTGCACCATATTCATGAATTTTCCTTTTAATCTGCACTCTTAATGATCTTAACTTGCCTCTAATAGAGGTCCTTTTCAGAACTGATGGTCACTAGTTCTATTAACTCATATTTATTCTTACCATTCTCCCTATAATTCTTTTTTAAAAGATTTTATTTATTTATTTGACAAACATATCACAAGTAGGCAGAGAGGCAGACAGAGAGAGAGGGGGAAGCAGGCTCCCCGTTGAGCAGAGAGCCTGATGTGGGGCTCGATCCCAGGACCCTGGGATCATGACCTGAGCCAAAGGCAGAGGCTTTAACCCGCTGAGCCACACAGGCACCCCACTCCCTCTAATTCTTGACTTAGTCATTGGCTAACATCATCAAATGTTTTATCAAATATGCCAAATTGAGGGAAATGACTCATCCCAACATTCCCTTTATGAGGAGAAAGTATAATTTCCATTTGTGTAGTATGGTAGGGGCATGAGTGGGAATGGAGTGGGCAAGACAGATTTACCATATTTGGTCCTCACAGTGGGAAATGTGGAGTATCACACAAGATGGTAAAGAAAGTGCTGAGAGGTACAAGATCCTTTGAGATATCAACCCACCAAAGAGACATCATAAATGTTAATTCCTTCAGAAATAGCTCCTTCTTAGGTCATAATATAATTTTGTTATTACAACAGTAAGAATGGTGTTAAAGAGATTGGAATAACTAGTGACAGAATATATACAAATGGAAAAGAAGGAGAAAGTGGAATGGGAGTATAAGAAGAGAGAGTTTACTGTAGTATTGCTCAACATTGGGAGCATTTTTTGACCTACCTGTTCTGTTCTAAGGTGTGTAGCCACATTTGTAGGAACTCAGTAGTTTTGATTTGTGCTTTGTAGTATAATCACCTCCAAGACAAAAATATATGTTTCTTCCCAGTGAGAATACAGTTAATTAGTAGTAGTAGGTGTTACTGACCCATTGATGTTTCTCAGATCTCTAATAACTAGCCTCTTATTGATTTCTCCTGGGAACCAGATCTGTGAGGCATATTAATTTTCCCAAGAGGAAAAAAAAGTATCAGAAGAGTTACTTGGTGATGAGTGTTAAAAAAAAGAAGGTAGGTGTTAGAATATCTCCTATATATTAGGCAAGATAACATGCTGGATGGATGGAAAATAAGTACCATTTAGAACAGGAAATGTTGAAATGTGATCCTACTTAGATTTATTGAGTTGGGAAGAGTGAGAAATCTTCCACAATTATTGAAGATGCTGTCATTTACAGAGTGGGAGAGTTGAGCCATATGTTCAATATTTTTTTTGAACAAGCAAAAGGCTTTATCCAAGGGGGGACTACTCATGAGCATTCATGATTCTTTCTTATTCAAGATGTTTATCTGTTAGTTATTCCAAAATTTATTATGCAACACTAAAAGTGTTTTGAATGAATGAATGAATGAATAAGTAAATATCCTCATGTAACTATTTTTTCTTTAATCATTTTGTATTCTAACTGGATATAAGTAATACAGGACAATGATGAGCTGTGAACAAAATTAAAAAGCTTTAAAATGTTATTCTAGATTAGGAGCTGGAAAATTATGACCCATAGGCCAAATTTGGGCAACTGCCCATACCTCAAATAAAGTTTATTGGAATATAGCCACAACCATTTGTGTATGTACTGTGTATGGCTCCTTTGTGCTACAATAAGCAGAGGTGAATAGTAGTAACAGAGACCATATGGCCCATATGATTTGGTCTGTTACATAAGAAGCTTGATGACCCTATCCTAGGTAAAGCAAGACAGGCAGAAGAAGAGGGTATAGTAGAAGGATCTTCCCCATCTATTTTCATCATCTTCATATATATTCAGACCTAAAGATTCAAATGAAGGTTGGGAAGTAAGTTCATTGAAGTCCTATAGATTATGCCTCCAGATACTCTGCCTGCACTCAAACTGCATACATATTTGTGGGGTCCAGTTCAAAGTGAATATGTATATATGGCTTTTAAATTTTTTTAAATTTCTTTTCAGCTTAACAGAATTTATTGTTTTTGCACCACACCCAGTGCTCCATGCAATATGTGCCCTCCTTAATACCCACCACTTGGCTCCCCCAACCTCCCACCCCCGCCCCTTCAAAACCCTCAGGTTGTTTTTCAGAGTCCATGTACATATGGCTTTTATTTAACAAAATTATTTTAAAAAGACACCAGTCATTCTCCTGCCTTTCCAAAAAAATTGAAGAGGAGGGGAAAACTCCCAAATGCATTCCATGAGGCCAGGATAATGCTATTATTAAAGTCAGGTAGGTTACAACTAGAAAAGAAAAGTACAGGTCAATGTTTCTGATGAAGATAGATGCAAACGTTTTGAAAAAAAGTACTAGGAAACTAGATTCAGCAGCACATTTAAAAGATCATTCAACAAACTCAACACACGCAAAACAGATAATCATATAAAAAATGGGCAGAAGATATGAACAGACACTTCTCCAATGAAGATATACAAATGGCTATCAGACACATGAAAAAATGTTCATCATCACTAGCCATCAGGGAGATTCAAATGAATACCACATTGAGATACCACCTCACACCAGTTAGAATGGCCAAAATCAGCAAGACAGGAAACAACGTGTGTTGGAGAGGATGTGGAGAAAGGGGAACCCTCTTACACTGTTGGTGGGAATGCAAGTTGGTGCAGCCACTGTGGAGAACAGTGTGGAGATTCCTCAAGAAGTTAAAAATAGAGCTTCTCTATGACCCTACAATTGCGCTACTGGGTATTTACCCCAAAGATTCAGATGTGGTGAAAAGAAGGGCCATCTGTACCCCAATGTTTATAGCAGCAATGACCACAGTCGCCAAACTGTGGAAAGAACCAAGATGCCCTTCCACAGACGAATGGATAAGGAAGATGTGGTCCATATACACTATGGAGTATTATGCTTCCATCAGAAAGGATGAATACCCAACTTTTGTAGCAACATGGACGGGACTGGAAGAGATTATGCTGAGTGAAATAAGTCAAGCAGAGAGAGTCAATTATCATATGGTTTCACTTATTTGTGGAGCATAACAAATAACACGGAGGACAT
>PISX010029629.1:0-19810 GCA_004024625.1 Mellivora capensis
CAGTGTGGAGGTTCCTCAAAAAGTTGAAAATAGAACTACCCTATGACCCAGCAATTGCACTACTGGGTATTTACCCTAAAGATACAAACGTAGTGATCCGAAGGGGCACGTGCACCCGAATGTTTATAGCAGCAATGTCTACAATAGCCAAACTATGGAAAGAACCTAGATGTCCATCAACAGATGAATGGATAAAGAATATGTGGTATATATACACAATGGAATACTATGCAGCCATCAAAGGAAATGAAATCTTGCCATTTGCAACAACGTGGATGGAACTAGAGGGTATCATGCTTAGTGAAATAAGTCAATCAGAGAAAGACAACTACCATATGATATCCCTGATATGAGGAAGTGGAGATGCAACATGGGGGACTAGGGGGGTAGAAAAAGAAAAAAAGAAAGATGGGATTGGGAGGGAGACAAACCATAAGTGACTCTTAATCTCACAAAACAAACTGAGGGTTGCTGGGGGGAGGGGGTCGGGAAAGGGGGGTGGGGTAATGGACATTGGGGAGGGTAGGTGCTATGGTTAGTGCTGTGAAGTGTGTAAACCTGACGATTCACAGACATGTACCCCTGGGGATAAAAATATGTTTATAAAAAAAAATAAGTATAAAAAATAAAAAATAAAAATAAAAAATAAATAAAACAAACAAACAAAAAAAAAACCTTAGCCTTCCACCCAGGTCATGATCTCAGGGTCCTGGGATGGAGCCCCGCATTGGGCTTTCTGCTCAGGGGGGAGCCTGCTTCCTCCTCTCTCTCTCTCTCTGCCTGCCTCTCTGCCTACTTGTGATCTCTGTCTGTCAAATAAATTAAAAACAAAAAAATTCCATGGGGAAGGGACAATTGTGGGGGAGGGGGACTCAAAAGGGGATAGTGAACAAAAGGTCGAAAAACAATTGATGAGAGGTCTCAAGAGCTGACCCACTACTTTTAAGAACCTGATCACGCTGGCACTCTGATCTCACACTTCCAAACTTTAGAATGGGGAGAAATAATTGTTTGCTATTTAAGTCACCCATTCTATAGTATTCTATTACAGCAGCCCACAACCGACTTAGACACACCTCAATGCCTAAAACACTAAAGCCAAGGGCACTGTTAGGAGAATGAAAGCAGATATGGCCAGCCAACACAACCACACCCTTACCTATGTGCTACCTGGTTTAATCTGAAGGAACTATAAGTCTGCGTGGAACATAATTCTGTTGCTCCTGGATTCTGGTGGAAAATAGAAGGAAAGATGCCAAGTGTAAACCCTTCCCAAGTCAGTAAAACTCTGGGAGAATTCTTCACATGCGTCCTGAGCAGCTTCTATCTTTTACAAGGTTCTTGTACCAAAGTCAAACTCAATTATTGTTGATGCTAGGAATCAGGGGTTACCCAAAGCCCCACCTGAATGGCAAGGGGCTATCCTCCTCCTCCCCTACTCAGCAGTGAAGCCCTTGGTGAAAGAACATGAAGAAAAGGGCAGGATACTGCCCCTTCAGACTACATATAATTAAAATAAGAAGCTCTGTGCTGTGAAAAACTAAGGCCTGCAGCTTAAGACTGACTCAGAGAAGGATAAAGTATTCATCCTTGTTCAAAAAGAGAAAAGATTAGCCTCACAAGGACAGGTCTCCAAATTGACACCAAATCCAGGAGTTAGAGATGCCTGTGCTACAGAGCGTGAGCTAAGCACCAGCTGAGGCCCCAACGAAAAATCCCCAGGAATACATGACCAAGGAGCTAGCATTTTAAGAATGTTAAGATTAGCTCTCCTGAAAAGAGGCTTACTCCAAGAGATGGCAGAGAGGCTCTGCAACACAGCTTCACTGAGGAAAGGCTAGAAAATAAGTAGGGGGTGGGGGGGAGAGGTAGGATGAGGTCAGAGCATGAATTGACAAAGATAATAAACAGAGAAAGGCATCTACCTATTTGGAAAAAGATACAACTTACCTTTAAAGACTCATTATTTAGGGCACCTGGGTGGCTCAGTGGGTTAAGCCTCTGCCTTCGGTTCAGGTCAGGATCTCAGGGTCCTGGAATAGAGGCCCGGCTCAGTGGGTTAACCCTCTGCCTTCAGCTCAGGTCACGATCTCAGGGTCCTGGGATAGAGCCCCACATCGGGCTCTCTGCTTAGCAGGGAGCCTGCTTCCACCCCCCCCACCCCCGCCTGCCTCTCTGCCTGCTTATGATCTCTATCTCTCTCTGTCAAATAAATATTTTTTTTAAAAAGGGTCATTTTTCAGGGGCACCTGGGGGGCTCAGTGGGTTAAGCCTCTGCCTTCTACTCAGGTCATGATCTCAGGGTTATGGGATCCAGCCCCGCATCAGCCTCGCATCAGCTCTCTGCTCAGAGGGGAGCCTGCTTCCTCCTCTCTCTGCCTGCCTCTCTGCCTACTTGTGATCCCTGTCAAGTGAATAAATAAAACCTTTAAAAAAAAAAAAAAGACTCATTTTCCAAAAACTATTCTCATTAATAGTAAATCTTCATTCTTTGAGGGTAGAAAGTTACTGTCTTCATTCTTTGAGGGTAGAAAGTTACTGCATTCTTATGTCCATTAATGGGTTCCTCCTCATTTAACCACTCTTCCAAGTAAGCACACCCATTTTTTTTTTTTAAGAATTTTGAAGTATTGGGGCACCTAGGTGGCTCAGTGGGTTAAAGCCTCTGCCTTCAGCTCAGGTCATGATCCCAGGGTCCTGGGATCGAGCCCTGCGTAGGGCTCTCTGCTCAGCGGGGAGCCTGCTTCCCTTCCTCTCTCTCTGCCTGCCTCTCTCCCTACTTGTGATCTCTGTCAAATAAATAAAATCTTTTAAATTAAAAAAAAAAAGAATTTTGAAGTATTCTTTTTTTTTTTAAGATTTATTTATTTATTTATTTGAGAGAGAGCATGAGAGAGAGCATGAGCGAGGAGAAGGTCAGAGGGAGAAGCAGACTCCCCGTGGAGCTGGGAGCCCGATGCGGGACTTGATCCCGGAACTCCGGGATCATGACCTGAGCCAAAGGCAGTCGTCCAACCAACTGAGCCACCCAGGCGTCCCTGAAGTATTCTCTACACCCAAGATAGGCCTCGAATTTAGAACCCCTAGATCAAGAGACATACTCCACCGACTCAGGCAGGTTCAGGTGCTCCAGTATTCCCATTTTTATGCAGTGGAAAACCGAGCCTGAGAGGTGACTTGTGCAAGGTCATACGGCTAGTAAGTGATAGATTCAAAACATGTTCACCACACACCAAAAATCTATTAAGTCCACTTCAAAAGAACTTTTTACTCATCTGAAGACAAGTCAGGTGAAAGTGGCTTTAACCATGCCACTTGGGGTTAAAAAAAACAAAAACAAAACAGTATGGTATTATGTATTAATGAAACTGATCACTAATATGGTTCAAAAATGTCTCTGAAGACAATTTCAGAGGTAGATTTTCAAAATTGCTTCAGACAATGACGTATCACTTCCGGAAGGCCACACTCCCACCACTCACACCTACGCATACCACTCTAAAGGAGAACAGCACTCAATGAAGTTCTAGCATGTTTACTTTGAAACTCATGTTGTTAATTTTTCGGTTTCACTTCACTAGCCTTTTATTGGGTCAGTGAAACACACCAGGGGTCAAAGTTGGCCTCTGCAGAGAATAACTGGTCTCCAAAGACATCAGGGAAGGTCAAGAAAGCAGGAATCCAAGGCAACTTTTCATTCCTGGATCATCACTGCCTTATTAACATATTCCCCATTCCTACCCTCTGTAAAATGGGGGAAATAAGTCTTTTCTGTAGCCAATTTCACTTCAGAACACCACATAATTAGCAGATAAAATTCATTAAACCAAAAGAAAAACATAAATCTAGTGTGGCAACACTTTCTTAAAAACCTAAGAGCCACATTCTCAGGTGGCTCAGTTGTTGGCTGTCTACCTTCGGCTCAGGTCATGATCCCAGGGTCCTGGAATCAAGCCCCACATCCGGCTCCCCGCTTGGCAGAAAGCCTGCTTCTCCCTCCTCCACTCCCCCTGCTTGTGTTCCCCTGTCTCGCTGTGTCTCTGTCAAATAAATAAAATCTTAAAAAAAAAAAAAAAACACACAACCCAAGGGCCATAGTCTCAACTGAAACCACACACCAACTTAAAATCCATGTTATACATCAATCCTAACATCCTCATACCCTGGCTCCCATCAAAATCCTATCCAAACCCCAAATCTGGCTATATTTCTATCAGACAACAAAAAAAGCTTGGGTGGGGTGGGAGCTAAAAAGACACAAAGATATAAAACTTTTACACTGTCAAAACAAACACTGTTATTGTTTATAAACACATCAGTTTCTTTTCTTAGCAGACATGGAAGATTCATTCTCCTCCTGCCTACCTCCTCTGGGTTAAGCTAACCCCTTCAATCCCCTCAAAGAAGTTTGTGGTTGGTTTTGTTTACTGAGGTCAGAAAACCACACAAACTGGAGTCAGTGCCAGATATTAAACTTTTTAGTAGAAAACTGACATTACATATGCGGGGGTCAATTTTTTTTTTTAAGACCTCAAATGTCCCTCTACCTTCTAAAATGCAAAGAAACCCCCCACTGACCTCTCAGGTGTTAGGTATTCTTTCCCACCTAGAGGCCAATTTCAGGGGCTCCTATGGCAACAGATTCCCTCCTGTCTTCCACAGGAGAGACTTCTCAAAGCAAGAATTTCAGGGCCATCAGAATCACCTGGGAAGCACTGCAGGTGCCCATACTGTTCTTTAAATGAAATCCCTGAGTACAGGCCAGGGATGTACACAACCTCCTAGGTGATTTGAAAAACACCAAAGTGTGAAACCCGCACTTCAAAGACAAGTCTTCCATCCACCAGGAAAAAAGACAACACAAGTCAGGCGTGGAAATACAACGAAGGCATATGGCCAATTCCATATGGTGAAGAGACATCGAGGCCTTGGCCAAGAACAAGAATGTCAGCAAAGGAGCGGTTATATGCAGAAACAGGGTGGGAGAAGGAAACAGAAAAGGAAGCTGAAACAGACAATCAGAAGCTAGTCTCGGAATTCCCACCGCCTCATACCCTGGCACTTAAAAAAAAAAGTTACTGGAGACGCTGTGAACAAAAAAGGTATGTAAGACGACTCCTGGGCTGAGGCCAGGTCTCGCTTGGTCGTCCCGCTTTGGAAGGAGATGTATGGGTGGGGGGGTAGGTGGCCTGTGTGGGGACCCCGGAACACTTGTGGGAAGAGGCTAGGACACCGGTCCGAGACACCCGCCCAGCTCCAGGGCCGGGCGGCCCCCTTCGCCCCTACCTTCGGCTTCCTGACCGGCAGCCGAGGGGTTAGACACAACCCCCACAATTCCAGGCGGCTGCAGCGGCAACCAGCTCCCCATGCGCAGACGCGGCCGCGACCCTCTGAAGCTGTGAGCGCGCAGTTATTGCGTCACTGACCGTCTCGCCCAATTGTCGCCTTCCAGAAAAGATGTGCGGCCGCCTCCCTCCCTTTCCTGCTAGCGAACTTGTTAAACCCCGCCTCTCTCCCCGGCTTCTGCTAAGTCCCTCCTTGTAACGCACGTGTGATGGAAGCCTTTTCCCCTGTATCCCTCCGCCAGAGTGAGAGACGTCTGAAGGAGATTCCCACGGGCCTGATTTTGCTTCCAAGCCAGACTAAAATGGGACTTTGAAGTTTCATCTCTGATTTCCCAACAGTCTAATTTCTTTCTAGCGGAAGTAACAACAGAGGGAAACCACAGGACGTGAGGCGTAAAGAGAAATCAAACTGTTGCCCCACAGTGTGGGATACATCCGAGTCTCAAGCAGTAAAAATAGTCCTTCGAAAATTCATGCAGATAGGTCACCGGGAAGTCATTTAGTTTTTATATTTACGTACTGCGTGAACTGACACAACCAATCATTTTCACAGTTATAGTTATCCACAGTTCAAATTCTGCTCTACCCCTGAATATCTTATGGGCCATGTGTTGCATATATATTTACTTCTAATAACGTCTGAAGATCAGAACTGTCCCTCCTTTTTATAGATGGGGAAGCTAAGGGTCCAAGAAGTTGAACTTATACAAAGTCACAGTCAGGAAGTAATAAAACTGAGAATATAAGCCAGATTTGGGTGACTCCCAAAGTCCTCTTCTCTTTCAATGATAAGACCTTCCCCTTGACCAGAGGCATTTAATCCGACTGGTAAAATGGAGTGCTCCCTCAGGACCTCAGAGTCCAGACACAGTGATTCCTGGACATTCAGAAGTGGAGAAAACGACTATCCAAACAAGCTGTAACTTCCCCCCCAAATAGCAGGTTTTCTCCAAGAAGAAACAATCAACCGGTCTCCGGTTTGGGCTTCTAGCAGTTGATCTACTTTCTTGATTATGTTTACTTCAAACAGATGGGAAATTGACTTTCAGCTGTGAGCAAACTTTGGTTAGTAGCCTGGGGAAGGAGAACAAGACTTTGGGCAATAGTTGAGTGGGAAGTGACAGGGTTTTTTTTGGGGGGGGGGGGCGGAATCCATCCATCCTTCCTGCCTGCCTGCCTGCCTTTCTTTCTCTCTTTCTTTCTCTCTCTCTTTCTTTCCCAGAAAAGTCTGCATAGAACACTTTCCTGGGACTAAGTGGGAAAGGACAGCTATCAGCTCACTTTTCCATGGAACACCTGGGAGGCTAGCAAGAGTAGCCCAGGAATAATTCTAGCTTGTGTCACTGCCTAGTACCATGAAGATAAATAATAAATGTTCAAAAGTGCACAGCGGTAATTCACAGAATGAATATATAAATTACAATTGCGCCTGAAGCAAGTTATAAAAAGACATTAACAAAGTGCTACCAGAGTAATATGCTTATAAATAGAATAAGCACGGTGCCTGGGTGGCTCAGTGGGTTAAAACCTCTGCCTTCAGCTCAGGTCATGGTCTCTGGGTCCCGGGATTGAGCCCCAAGTCGAGCTCTCAGCTCGGCAGGGACCCTGCTTCCTCCTCTCTCTCTCCCTGCTTCTCTGCCTACTTGTGGTCTCTGTCAAATAAATAAATAAAATCTTTTTTTAAAAAATAAGTAAATAAATAAATAGAATAAGCTCAAATGTTGGAATGAATAAATAAATGCATTGGCCAAAAGAAGAGTCCAGCTGGACACAGAGATGCCAGTACTCAGGAGCTTGGCTTCTTTCTTGGGACAGAGCTAACTGGGTAAAGTGTATGGGGAAGGGAAAGCCCCGCCAGTCCCCCAAACCTTGAAAGGACCTGAGGACCACTTTCCCAGGAGAACCAGCTCTGACCTCAAGCCTCCTCTGGCTGCTAAAACCAGTGTGTAGGGCTAGGCCTAAGCAGACAGCCCCTACTTTCATGGCCCGCAAACAAGGAGGACCACTGTAAAAGTGGGAAGTTTGAAGTCTAGGGAACAGAATGAGCGTTGGGATCACAGAAGTCTCTTCTCTGTTTCCTTAAATTACTCTTGGAATTGGGCAGAAATAGTCTCACTGGGTTCTTACCCTCAAAGAGCTCAGGGTCAGATAAGAGACAAAGAAATGTAAACAGATCAAATCAACACTGTCCAACAAGGACTATAAAACAGAAATATTAACAGAGCTATAAGAAGAATCCCACTCAATTCACACTGCTGTCTTTCTTTCCAAATCCCTTATGTGAGTACATCTTTTCTCTATTCATCATCTTGTTTGCTCCAGACAGCCCTGTGAGGCAGATGGGGCAGATTTTATTCCCATTTTGCAGATAAAACAAAACTCCTTGAACTCATCAGATCTATGTTGTCCAATATGGTAGCCAACAGCCACATGTAGTGTTTCGATTTAAATTAATTAAAATGAAATAAAATTTAAAACTCAGTTCCTTAGTCATAGTAGCCTCATTTCAAGTGCTCAAGAGCCACATGTGGCTAATGTCTACCATATCATACAGCACGGATAATAGAACATTTCTGTCATCACAGAAAGCTCTATTGAACAATAGCACTTTAGAGGTCCAGAGAGACAGTGCAAGGGCAGGAGTATGGAGTCAGAGCTCTCAGTGTTCCCAGAAAAGCTGAGTAGGGCTGCCGACATAGAACGAGCAAGAAGCTGAGGGGCACTGCCAAGGAGACCAAGAGGAACTAGCCTTTTAAAGCAGGGTCCTCCACTTCCTGGGCTGCACAGAGATGGCATGGGTGGCAGCAGCCAAGGCACAGTAGAAACCAGATGATCTCTACACTGAAACCCGGGCACATCTGAGCCCACATAAGCAGCTTCCTTGGTGGAACTCAGGAATTCTAGGTATCTCGACTCCAGAAAATATTAAGAACGCCAATGATTGTGTTTTCCTCTGTCTCTGGTTCATCTCTGAAGGCCTCATTAGCAGAAAAGGAAAAATAACAAAACAATCCCTGTGAAAGGGATGTGAGAACTCACATGTCACCTGCTGTCACCTGCTAGAAGGCCTTGGCAGCTCCAGGGGGCTTCGACCAGAAAAGTCAGTAAATTTAAGCTGCATTTGCCCTCAGCTAAACAGGTTTCTCTGGTTTAAAGGAAAAGCACTCAAAAGAAGAGACCTAAAAGACAGACAAGATTTCAAAGGGTTCTCACCAAACAGCTCCCACTGAGGCCAAAGCAAAACCCCAAGAACCATGATTCTGTCTCCAGAAACACCTTCAACCGCAACACCTACTCAGGGACACAGACATCTGACACAAATTCAGGCACCCACAAAGACAGCCGACCACAGGAACACACACACAGTTAGGGCAACCACCGCTACAGCCCTGTTCCTGTTATCCACTGCTGCATAACCAAGCATCCCAAAATAATCATTTACTTAGCAGTTTGGGTAGGGCTTGGCAGGGAAGAACCAACTCTGCTCTGTGTACTATCAGCTGGCATGGTTCAGTGAAGGCAAGAGGCTCAACACATGGCCGGCAACTAATGCTGGATGTCGGTTGGGACCTCCACTGGTTACTGTCATCCAGGACATGACGAATGGCCTCTCCCAATTTCTGCTTGGCCTCCTCACAGTTTGGTAGCTGGTTTCTAACAATGAGCATCCCAAGGAAACAAAACATAAAAGTGCATGGTATTTTTATGACCTAGCTTCAGAAGTCACATAGCATCTTTTCTGCCGTGTTCTGTTGGTTGAGGGAGTCACAGAGGTCTGTCCACATGGAATGAGAAGGAAGGAGAAACTCTCTCTCTCTGGAAGAAGTTCACATCATATGGTAAGGAGAACATGTGGAAGGGGATGTATCATGGCAGCCATCTATGGAGAATAGCCACGAGCCCCACACCCTGGCACAGACACCCACAGTCGTGCACACAGCTTACACATCCAGAGTCATACAGAGTGCACAGATGTGTTTACACATGTACATAAGTCAAAACATCCTGCATTCACATATACAAACATGTCACCTAATGCTATGCCCTTTGTCACATATATATTTCTTACATAATTACACAATTGGATGTGTTTAGGGAAACATGAAGGCATACACTAGAGAGCAGCCTTGAACATCAAACAGAGACCCAAGAAAACCAGATTGAGAGCAGATGGTGTATAATCTAGATGTGAGCTGTCCCCTCACCCTGCTCCATTTCCCCACCAAGAACCCATGGCTGCACAACCATCAGTGTGAAATGCAGAACTTATTGCAGGTGTCACAGGCATGATGGAGGAGAATATTAATCCCACACACCCCGCAGCAGACAACCTGGAAGCCTACTTGAGCAGTTCTTTCCTCCCAAGTCCCTGTCTCACTTCCATCACTCTGTGAATCATTTTTACTTTTTCTTTCCCTTGGATGGTACCCAGTTAGCCAGCTCACATCTCTGTCTCCTCCTGGATTCTTCCTCAAGCCTCCAAATTCTTCACTCCTTTACCATACAGAGAAGTACAAGTTTGCCCAGATCCATTAGAAAGGGCTTATGTAAATACAGACAGGCAGGGACTGGAGCTGGAAGCAAGGGGTTCTAAAGACAGGCTATTCTCTCATCTCTCTTCCTCATGGACCACCTGTCCTCTTGCTCTTGTCGTCTGCATCACACCAAGATGTCTGACTGGCCAAGACGGTTTAACACTACATTCCTAATTTGGGCTGAACCAAGTTGACTGGAACAGTTCATTGCAGTCTCGACCCACCCACACACACCTGGAAGATCCCTAAGAACAAGGCCACTGCAGGTTTGCTGTAGGGCAGCCTATGTGGGCCCTCTCCCAGTCCAATCCGTGCCTCCCCCTATACAAGGGCCAGAGCTGCTTCTCCAAGCAGAGAGCTGTAAGATGGGATTCTGTCTGCTGTAGGGGACTCCTGGGTGTGATAGGCACAGTGACTGACCATGCCTGCACGTGCTAGCATGGTCCTGGGTCAGTAAGCCAATGAGGGGAGAACATTTCCCTCCTCTGACACTGTCCCTCATTAAGGTTCCCAAGCACCCAAGCTTTGGGAGATCACATATGGAGAATAAGGCTGGCTCTTTGGCATGTCCCAGAATATTAGGTCATCAAATCCAGCATCATTGTTAGCAGGGGAGACTGGATTTGGGACTGTGGAACAGTTTTTAAATGGGCTTTAGAATCAGACAGATGGCTCAAATCCTGACAGCCCCTCACTAGTTAAGCAAGTTGTTCTAACCCTAACCTACCTTACAGGGCTGTTTCCCTATCTGTAACATGGAGATAATACTAGTATTCCCTTTAACAACTGTATGGTGATTAAATGAGATGTCATATGCAAAGCACTCAGCCCAGTGCCTGGCACAGTAAGTGCTGAATTGATCTTGGTTACTAGTTCTATTCTTTTCCAGGCCTTTTGGTTACACAGATGTGGCACTAAAAGCTGGGTACAGTTAAATCGCACATAAATACATGTACAGATACTTAAAAGCTCAAACAGGAGATCCTGCTTTATATTCCCACTTAACATTCGAACTAATTATTCCACTGGAAGATCTACACATTCCACACACACATTGTGCATCATGCCCAGGCTGTATATGGGCTTTTGTGAAAAGGTTGGAAAAAGAGGTATTACTCAAGCAGACAAAGCCTTCCTCTGGTCAAAAATGAGGCACACAGGGGCGCCTGGGTGGTTCAGTGGGTTAAAGCCTCTACCTTCGGCTCAGGTCATGATCCCAGGGTCCTGGGATCGAGCCCCACGTCGGACACTCTGCTCCGCGGGGAGCCTCCTTCTTCCTCTCTCTCTGCCTGCCTCTCTGCCTACTTCTCATCTCTGTCTGTCAAATAAATAAATAAAATCTTTTAAAAAATGAGGCACACATAAAATGAAAGGTATGGGAGTGTCTCTGGAACAGAAGGTCTTGGGAGCTCTTCTGGAAAAGGCATACTCCATTTTCTGGGCTGGGTGAGGATGACAAGTTGAATGTGGTTTTTCTCAGTGGCATCTTTATTACTGTATACGCTGGAGCACACAATTGGCCAGCTCAGGCGGCAAGAGGCCGGCCACATGCAACACATCATTCTTATTTGTTTAGCTAGTGTGGCTTCCCATTTCCCCACGGCCTCTGCAGAGACACCCAGAGTGGGAGGCACTGGCACCAAGATCATTATGGAATTATGAGACCAAACAAACCATCACTAGAGCCCCTGTGGGGAAATAAATCTTCCCTGGCTAGAACTGGACTGCATAGCCACGGGGAACCCTACTTCATTCTCCTAACACCTGCTCCTCAGTGACTAGCAGGGGTAAGAGATGGAGAGCCAGGTAAGGTTGAGGGGTCCTTCTCCAGGTCAGGGGATCTAGGGACTCTGGCCTCATCAGCTACCCACCCTGAGCAACAATGAGAATGAGAATAATAACAACATGAAGCAGAACTTCACAGTTTAGGAAGCTTTCTTATGTACGCCATTTAATTCTCATGGATAGCCTGTGAAATGCAGGTGTTACTGTTCCTCATTAACCAAAAAGGAAACTGAAGTTCAAACTACATCTTGAAGTTCTACATCAAGAGAGTGATGTAGCACAGTCCTGGGACCATGGTAGTCTCCAAATGGAACACGTGGGATGGAATGTTCCTAATAGTCCAAGGAGACGCTTTGTTCTAGCTCCAAATCTAATACTTTAATATTACAAACAGGTCAGATTCCACCTACTACAGTGTGTCCATGGCTTGGTAAATTTATTGAGTTCATGTGCAGGCCCTGTGCTAAGAACTGGGGATTTAATGGTGAGTGAGCACACTTGGTCTTGAAGCAGGTTAAAGGTAGTCTCAAATTCTTTGCACCCCCATGATCGAGAGGTGGAGTATATATCCCATCCCTGTGACTCTAGATGGCTTTGACTGATAGAGTACAGAAGAAGTGATGTTATCCAGTTTTTTAAAAGATTTTATTTATTTATTTGATAGATCACAAATAGGCAGAGAGGCAGGCAGAGAGAGAGTAGAGGAAGCAGGCTCCCTGCTGAGCAGAGCGCTGGACTTGATCATGACCTGAGTCAAAGGCAGAGGCTTTAACTCACTGAGCCACCCAGGCGCCCCAATGTTATCCAGTTTTAAGCCTTGAAAGCTTCCATGAGCTGTAACAAACTGGCTATTGTTTTAATCCACAAGTAGGCAAAGTTTCTCTATGAAGGGCTAAATAGTAAATATTTTAGGCCTTGATGACCATTGTACTGTCTCTGTTACATAGTGTTCTTGTTCTGGGTTTTTAAAATAACCCCTTAAAAATGTAAACACACACACAGGCACAGTTTTCTAGTTATACAAAAACAGGCTGTGGGCTAGATCTGGCCCATGGTCCCTAGTTTGCCAACTCTGTTTTAAGCACTAAGATCTGAGGTAGTTAGTTACCTAGAAACAGCTAACCAGAATAGTCCTTTCTTGCAAGAGGCTAAAAACTGAAAGTAAGGCAGACATGAAACAAAAGAATAATAATTAATCAAATAACCACATAGAGGAGATGGGCCAGGTGCAATGGGATCTAATGTCACTGAGGGTTTTAAGAAAGGTCTCCCCCAAAAGGCAACATTTAGACTGAAACTTATAGAGGAACCCCATACCCATTAGCAGTCACTCCCCACTCCCTTCTTTCTGGTCCCTAACAACCACTAAGCTGCTTTCTCTGTCTCCACAGATTTGCCAAGTCTGGATATTTCATATAAATGAAATCATACATAGGTCTTTTGGGGAATTTTTTTCTCATTTAGCATAATGTTTTCAAGGTTCTTATTCTATGGATACAACAAAATTTTCTTTTCTTTCTTTTTTAAGACTTTATTTATTTATTTGACAGAGAGAGAGAGACAGTGAGAGAGGGAACACAAACGTGGGGAGTGGGAGAGGGAGAATCAGGCTTCCCACTGAGCAGGGAGCCCAATGTAGGGCTCGGTCCTAGAACCCTGGGATCATGACTTGAGCTGAAGGAAGATGCTTAATGACCGAGCCACCCAGGCACCCCATAACAACATTTTCCTTATCTGTTCATCAGACAATGGACATTTAGATTATTTCCATTTTTTAGCTGTTATAAATACCACTGCTATGAACAATCACATACAAGTTGTTATTTGTACACCTGTTTTCAATTGTCTTGAGTATATATTGAGGAATGGAGTTTCGAGAGCATGTGGTAACTGTGTATGCCACCATTTTTTAAATCAATAACTATGGGTTAGAGGATAGAATGGTCTAGTTGGTTTAAACCTAAGTCACATGCTCTATTCCTGGTGCTCAGGGTGGAGTCTGTTTCACTAGAACTCATGGACTGAGGAGAGAATGATGGTTCCTCAGAAGGCAATGATGTACATTTACCAGACAGAGAGTGAATAGACTCGAAGCACCAAATCCACAAATGACCACTGCAAATAGCTACATTTATCGAATGCTTACTGTGAGCCACACACGGGGCTAAGTGATTTGGGAAACAAAGGCAAAAGAGAAAATTAAATTTCCTTAGTACTTACAGCCCATTGATAAGTTCTTGAAATGGGCAACCTTCCTCTAGGAACTCAGCTGTCTCAATGTTGACACTTTACTAAGAGCAAAAGGCAATCTTAGCTTAATATTATCCTGACACCCCCCACCCAGATCCTTTAAGTCTGCTTTAACATATAAAATTCTTTTGGAAAATTTCTTTATTTCTACCCCCAAGATACATGTTAGCAATCATCCTCCAAGCATATGGACCACTAATACACATCTGAAGGGTCATGACTAAGGTTTTACTGAACAGTAATAAATGACCTTTCCCAACAATAGCTAGCCCCCTAAAGGTCCTGGAAACCTTGCTTCCAAAATTCCTTAGAGACTTACACTATCTCTCAGCCCCTCCTAACTTGAAAGTATATAATCAGTCACCCATCACAACCCTAGTGCAGCTCTTTTTGCCCATGGGTCTTGTCCCCATGCTTTAATAAAACAACCTTTTTGGGGTGCCTAGGTGGCTCAGTTGGTTGAGCGACTGCCTTTGGCTCAGGTCATGATCCTGGAATCCCGAGATCGAGTCCCGCATCAGGCTCCTTGCTCGGCGGGGAGTCTGCTTCTCCCACTGACCTCTCTCCTCTCATGCGCTCTCTCTCTCTCAATCAAATAAATAAATAAATAAATAAATAAAATCTTTAAAAAAAAACTTTTTGCACCAAAGAAGTCTCAAGAATTCTTTCTTGCCATTTGCTCTGAACCCCAACATTTCTACATCACCAAGTATATCCGCTATCTCATTTAATCTTCACAGCAATCTTCCAAGGATTCTCTTATTCCTATTTTACAGATGAGAAAACTAAGTTCAGAAAAATTGTGTAAATTCCCTGAATCTGTATAGTTGGGAGATGGGAATTTGAACCAAAGTCTGACTGTGAAGCAAAGTGTCAGAGAAGAAAAAGATTCTGAGCCATGTTGCCTAATTTTCTTTTTTTTTTAAGATTTTTATTTATTTATTTGACAGACAGAGATCACAACTAGGCAGAGACGCAGGCAGAGAGAGAGAGAGGAGGGAAGCAGGCTCCCCGCCGAGCAGAGAGCCCAATGCGGGGCTCGATCCCGGGACACCGAGATCATGACCTGAGCCGAAGGTAGAGGCTTTAACCCACTGAGCCACCCAGGCGCCCCCTAATTTTCTTTTTTAAGTAGGTTCCATGCTGGCTATGTTAAAATATATCTGATAGAGGCTCTTTTATTTTATTTTTCCAATACTTTTTTTTAAGATTTTATTTATTTATATGAGAAAGAGTGAGCCAGAGAGAGAGAGCACAAGATGGCAGAGAGAGGCAGAGGGAGAAACAGACTCCCTGCTAAGCAGGGAGCCCACCACTGGGCTCAACCCCAGGACCCTGGGATCATGACCTGAGCCAAAAGAGAGGTGCTTAACAGACTGAGCCACCCAAGTGCCCCTTCCCAATTCTTAAAAAAAAAAAAAGATTAATCTATTTGTTTTAGAAAGAGAGAACATGCATGCACGACCGGGGGAAGGGCAGAGGGAGAGAAATCCTCAAGCAGACTCCCTACTGACTCGGGGCTTAACCTCAGGATCCTGAGATCACAATCTGAGCAGAAATCGAGTCCAATGCTCAGCCGACTGAGCCACCCAGGCACCCCTTCCCAGTTATTTTATAATCATTGGAGAAGAGTCTGTGTAACCAAAAATTTCCTTTCCCATCATGGACAGGGAAGAACAAGTTTTTATAATGAAAAAAAAAATCACAGCTGACCTTTTTTCCTTTAGATTTCTAAGTAAGCTTCCAATTTTGTCAGACCACATCATTGGTATTGAGATTAAGCAGATATATTTCTCAGAAAGCCCCCATGTTTCTTGTAACCACCCACCTTTTTCTAAGAGGTCTAGTAAAAATTCAGCTAAATTCTTCTTGTCATGAGATTAGGAAATGCAGAACTCCACATCAGGCTCTTAATTTCCCTCAGATGTGATTTACAAGAGCCCTTGTCTCGGGCTCATCTATGGTCCTCATGGTGAGGGATCTCTGACTCCCCCGTCTCTGCTCTTCTAGTCCACAGCCTGAATGATATGAGACAGATGGGACAGAAAATGTGAGGTTGCATGTTGCGTCCACACTTTCTGCCAATTCCAAAAGGCCAGCCTTTGGAGTATCGTGGCAGAATAATTTCATATTAAGCGGCATACTGTACCAAGTTTCATACTAAGAAGCAAGCTCGTAGCATCACACCGACTCTTCCTTGAGAGACCCCTTTCCACCACCTCCTCCTTCCAATACACATGCATTCCCATCAAGGAAACTTGCATCCTAAGCCCTTGAAAGATTTACTGCCAGTGCCACAAATTAGTGAATACTCTGGCAGTTGATTCCAAAGACAGGATGCTCATTTGCATGAGAAGTTGCATGTCATTTGCATTATATTTATGTCATTTGCATATCACGGCTTCCCTGTCAAAATGTACATAAATCCTTTCTACTTTCATTTTTTTAAAATTTTCTAAAAAGGACTACGCCTCCACATCCTGCCCAGACTGTCTGATAAAATTACTAGTTGAGTATTCCTAGCTTGATTGTGAAGAGCCTCACATGCCACACTGAGGAGATCTCAAACTATAGAGAATCCCCAAGAATATCAGAACTCGGTTTGAGATATTTCATTCATTCATTCATTCATTCATTCAGCAAATCTTTATGGAACACCTACGATGCGCCAGGCACTGTTCTAGGTGCTGAGGATATATCTTAAAAATAATTACAACATTAGGGGCGCCTGGGTGGGTCAGTGGGTTAAAGCCTCTGCCTTTGGCTCAGGTCATGATCCCGGGGTCCTGGAATCGAGCCCTGCATCAGGCTCTCTGCTTAGCGGGGAGTCTGCTTCCTCCTCTCTCTCTCTGCCTGCCTCTCTGCCTAATTGTGATCTCTGTCTGTCAAATAAATAAATAAAATCTTCAAAAAAAATAAAAATAAATAAAAATAATAAAAAATAAAAATAATTACAACATTAAAAGTTAAATGCCATCATTTCAGATTACTTGGCACCAATCTGATCAATAAATATGAGTAGAAACTAATACTAATATCTCCTCAAAGTACTTGGTTATAAGGTGGTCATCTGGGTATTATGGACTATACATAAGTTTTTTTAAAAAAATTAATCCTGATGGGGTGCCTGGGTGGCTCCGTTGGTTAAGCGGCTGCCTTCAGCTCAGGTCATGATTCCACGGTCATGGGATAGCCCCACATCAGGCTCCCTGCTCAGCAGAGAGCCTGCTTCTCTCTCTCTCCCTCTGCCTGCCACTCTGCTTACTTGTGCTTTTCTCTCTCTATCTCTCTGTCAAATAAATAAATAAAATCTTTTTTAAAAGTTATTTAAAAAAATTAATCCTGAAACTAAATAACAAATGTTCTCATGGGTACTGAAGACCCCTGACGATGCTCCATGAAGAACCCCAGGTTTCAGAAGAAACAACTGGGCAGTCAGTAAAAGATTTAAGCAGGGAAATGACCAGGTTTGTGTCTTAATATAGGCACAGCTACATGGAGGGTGGGCTGGAAGCTGCTTGAGGCCAGAGATCAAAGAGAGGCTTTCATAGCCTGGGTGTGAGATTTGGGGCCGTCCATACTGCCAGCTTCCTAAACTTATGGCCCCTCACTGCTGTCTGTCTAAAATCGAGTCATATCACATATATGGTGGCTTCAGAAGTACTCAATAAAAATTTATACATCACAGAGAGGGGTCATAACACACATTGTTTCACTTAAAAACTCAGCTGTAGACGTGTCTATTCATATTCTCTCATGTAGCCATAAGCAGTAGGTGCTTCTCAACTCTTCTACCACCCGGTTCTCAACTGACTCTAGTCTCTCTCTTCTTTTTTTTTATTTATTTATTTATTTGTCAGAGAGGGAGAGAGAAAAAGCACAGGCAGACAGAGTGGCAGGCAGAGGCAGAGGGAGAAGCAGGCTCCCTGCTGAGCAAGGAGCCCGATGTGGGACTCGATCCCAGGACGCCGGGATCATGACCTGAGCCGAAGGCAGCCGCTTAACCAACTGAGCCACCCAGGCGTCCCAAGTCTCTCTCTCTTCTTGATCTTTTAATCTCTGGAACTCCAAACTCATCACCTCTTTACTTTGTAGAGCAATACAGCCGCTTTTCTGAAATCCCAGGAAGTGTGGAAAAACAAAGTGTCCTTCAGTTCCAGCATCTATCCCTCTGAGAGGTTATAAGTAACATTTTTTTAAGTCTGTCCTTAAGAGAGAGCTGGTAAGGATCTTATCAAGAGCAATACTGCTGTAACGCAGAGAAGACAAAGAGTCATGGCAGAGAGAGTATCAGGATTGTAGTGGGGAAAGGAAGCCCATGGCTAGATATAAAGTCTCAAGGGATAGACCACAAACAGCTCTCATTAGGTCTTGGTCACATGTTAGGATGAATTGCTTGGTTCAGATGCTCAGAGATGCTAAGACAGGATCTGGTTAAAAACCCATGGTAACACTAGCCTATAAAGTAGAGAAGGATAGTGGAGAGAAGCCCAAGCAGAAGTGATCAGGGAGGGACGCCTGGGTGGCTCAGTTGGTTGAGCGGCTGCCTTCGGCTCAGGTCATGATCCCAGCGTCCTGGGATCGAGTCCCGCATTGGGCTCCTTGCTCGGCAGGGAGCCTGCTTCTCCCTCTGCCTTTGCCTGCCACTCTGTCTGCCTGTGCTCGCGCTCTCTCTCTCTGACAAATAAATAAATAAATAATCTTTAAAAAAAAAAAAAAAAAAGAAGTGATCAGAGAGGCAGAGAGAATGTATAGCAAAAAAACAAAACAAAAACAAAAACACAAGAAAAGAGGGGCACCTGGGTGGCTCAGTGGGTTAAAGCCTCTGCTTTGGCTCAGGTCATGATCCCAGGGTCCTGGGATCGAGCCCCATATCGGGCTCTCTGCTCTTCGGAGAGCCTGCTTCCTCTTCTCTCTCTGCCTGCCTCTCTTGCCTACTTGTAATCTCTGTCTGTCAAATAAATAAAATATTTAAAAAAAATAAACACATTAAAAAAAAAACAAGAAAAGAGTTTCGAGAGAGAACTGGCAACATAAAACATCACAGAGAAGTCAAGTACAAGGATAGTTGGAGAGAAGTCATTGGATCTAGTAATAAGGTGACCTTCTAAGAGTAGTTTTAGAGAGGTCTTGAGGAAGATACTATTGATTACTTACCCAAAAGCTATTTTCCTACCCTTTTTCCTTGCCCCCTGCTACAGGGCCTCAAAAATACCAGATACTGTCTCAAAACCTCTTCCCCCACCCTTTTAAACCTAAAGATAGACAAGTAACCTGGTTCTGAACAATGAAGCCTGGAAGTCTGGAAGCTTCTGGAAAACATTTTCCTACTCAATTCAATCAGTATCTTCTTCAACCTCTTTCTTTCTCTCCTTGGAAGTCATCATGCAAGCTCATGCTGTTGAGGGCTGCAGTAGCCAATTTAGGACCATAAGTGGACAAGCCCTACAATGGAACAAATACCCTATGGATAGCAAATGAGAAAACCTGCATCCTTGATGACATTGTTGCATGGCTAAATTAACCAAATGTGAAGCTACTAACCTCTGTTTCTTGTTATGTGAGATAAACAAATGTCCTTACTCCTTACATCACTGTTAGTCAACTATTTCATTATTTGCAATTATGATATGTGGTGGACAGGGAAAACAGACATGCATCTATTCAGGAGGGGATATAAAACCTGAAAGCAAAGATTTTTTTTTTAAATTTTTATTTTTTTATAAACAATTTTTTATCCCCAGGGGTACATGTCTGTGAATCGCCAGGTTTACACACTTCACAGCACTAACCATAGCACATACCCTCCCCAATGTCCATTCCCCCACCCACCTTTCCCGACCCCCTCCCCCCAGCAACCCTCAGTTTGTTTTGTGAGATTAAGAGTCACTTATG
>PISX010029630.1:0-19802 GCA_004024625.1 Mellivora capensis
TAGAGGGTATCATGCTTAGTGAAATAAGTCAATCAGAGAAAGACAACTATCATATGATATCCCTGATATGAGGAAGTGGAGATACAACATGGGGGACTAGGGGGGCAGAAAAAGAAGAAAAGAAACAAGATGGGATTGGGAGGGAGACAAACCATAAGTGACTCTTAATCTCACAAAACAAACTGAGGGTTGCTGGGGGTCGGGGGTCAGGAAAGGGTGGTAATGGACATTGGGGAGGGTATGTGCTATGGTTAGTGCTGTGAAGTGTATAAACCTGGCGATTCACAGACATGTACCCCTGGGGATAAAAGTTTGTTTATAAAAAATAAAAATTTAATTAAAAAAAAAAGAGAAAGTTGTCCTAAAATGTAGACATTTAAATACATTTATGCTTGTATTTAATAAAAGCTTAGCTCCATCAAGGCCAAATTCAAATGTGAGCTAAATGATGTGATTTCAATACTTTCCCCTAATTACATTGTTGGATTTGACTGACTTCAGACTTACTTGGGGTTTACAGCTCTAGGGAACTGGCTTTTCCTCAAAGTGTTCCCCTGAGTTTCTCTTCACTGATCATAAAATCCTCAACTCCATCTGCAATACCTGTACACCATCTCTGGTTATGTTGAAGTCCACTACTTAAAACAAGACAAGTACGGCACTCCCACAGTAAGTATGTAGTTGGGAACAGAGCCAGTCTTTTCATTTTCTGCAGAGATTTGGGGATACCTTCTACAGAAGAAAAGGACCTATCTGTGGTAAGCACAACTGCATAATAATAGTGACTCTACAGGAGTCTCTGGGCCAAATTATCTTAAATCCTGGATAATTTTACCAAACTTGATGGGACAAAATGCCCTAATATGTAAAAAAAGAAAAAAAAATACAGTAAAGTTGTTTTTTTTTTTTTTCTTTAACACAGAGGACATGGGGAGATGGAGAGGAGAAGGGAGTTGAGGGAAATTGGAGGGGGAGATGAACCATGAGAGACTATGGACTCTGAAAAACAACCTGAGAGTTTTGAAGGGGCCGGGGGGTGGGAGGTTGAGGGAGCCAGGTGGTGGGTATTATGGAGGGCACACATTGCATGGAGCACTGGGTGTGGTGTAAAAACTATGAATTCTGTTTCACTGAAAAGAAATAAAAAAAATACAGTAAAGTTTATTAGTGCTGATATTCTTTAGAATCATATCCACTGTTCTGTTAGTTTTCTTTTATTAGATGCTTCATAGCTTTACAATTTCTCAGACATTTTTCAAGCCCAAGATTTAGTTAACTGTATCAGCATTCATCACTCTCTTTTGGGTTTCTATACATATTCATACTCATGGTTTTCTTAGCTTTCTGACTCTTAATAATCAGTCTCATGGTATCAGGCTCTGATGGCTGCTGTCCTGACTGAGGAAAGAGCCAGCCATCCAGGACCTCATTTAAATTGGCCACATAAATATTAATTATCCTTGTATTTTGCAAGGATTTTTTTTTATAATTAACACACAGTGTCTTATTAATTTCAGGGGTACAATATAGTGATTCAACAATTTTACACATTTCTCAGTGCTCAAGATACTTGTACACTTTTTAAAATTTTTTATTAACATATAATGTATTATTAGCCCCATGGGTACAGGTCTGTGAATCTCAGGTTACATACTTCACAGCACTCACCATAGCACATACCTTCCCCAATGTGCAAGGATTTTAATAGAATTTAATTCTTAACCCATACTCAGGAGCTAAAAATGAATTATTTTATAGATTAGAACAGAGGATCCTATGAGCTAAGGTAATTTTCAAGTTCACAGGTCACACAGAGCTGCATTTTCACTCAAAATAGTTGAATGTTTGTTGAACAATAAGAGCAAGACATTTAGGTGTGTGGCTTTCAATGGGAAACCATGTAATTGAAAGGACACCCAGTTTCTCTTAAATGTCTGGCAAGATATATTAATTTTTACCACAGCAAATAAACATAATCCACTGTAAGAATATATTACACTGTATGTTAACTAACTGAAATTAAAATAAAAACTTAAAAAAAACCCAAAGTCAACACAAATGAAAAAATATATACAGTTGTCTTCCAAGTAATTGTTCATGTTTTAAAAGGTTTGTCTTAAAATTTCTGGTATTTCAATCTAGATTATTATATTTTGAACTCTATTTTTTTTTCCTTACTAACACATTAGCCTTTGGATCTCCAATATATTGAAGAACGCAAACTGAGATGGTAGGCACCTCTGTCTTGATTAAATAAGTAATCTTTGAATTTTATTAGATAACAGTTGTCATATTACAAAAGTTCCTTTTTAAATACCTGTTAAGTTTAAGTTGATTTTTTAGTTATATATAAATAGATAAAACCAAATACTTCTCTGACCTATCTGACCTACACCGATTTTCCTTCAATTTTTAAAATGTTACTAGTATTTATGTTTTGAAGCAACAAGATTCAAAGCAAAGTTGGACAGAAGGCAGGGGGCCAAAAATTTTTAAAAAGAACTACCATATGATTCAACAATTCCTCTTCTGGGTATATAACTAAGCAAATACAAAATAGGGTCTCACAGACATGTTTTTACATGCATGTGTATAGCAGCATTATTCACAATAGCTAAAATAAGAGAAGCAACTCAAGGGAACATTGACCAGTGACTATATAGCAAAATGTGGTGTGGTGTATGAGTGTTTGTGCATGTGTGTGTGTGTGCGTGTGTGTACAGAATTCAACATTACTCAACCTTAAAAAGGCAGGAGATTCTGCAATATGCTTCAATATGGATGGACCTTGAGGACATTATGCCGAATGAAATAAACCAGTCACAAAAAACAAAATCTGTATTACTCCACTTATATGAGATATTTAGTAGTCAAAAACTGAAAAAAACAGAAAGGGTGGTGGTCAGGGGTGGGGGAGAAATGAATGGAGAGTTATTGTTTAATAGTTATAGAATTTCAGTTTTACAAGATGAAAAGAGTTATGGGGATGGAGAGAGGTGATGGTTGAGCAACAACAGGAACGTGTTTAACATCACTGAAATGTACACTTAAAAATAAATTTTATGTTATTTGGGTTTCACCACAATAAAAAAAAATATTGAGCAGAAGGTACAGAGATAGCCTATATAATTCCTACTCCCATACATGCATTTTTTTAAAGATTTTATTTATTTATTAGACAGAGAGAGATCACAAGTAGGCAGAGAGGCAGGCAGAGAGAGAAAGAGAGGAGGAAGCAGGCTCCCCTCTGAGCAGAGAGCCCAATGTGGGGCTCTATCCCAGAACCCTGAGATCATGACCCAAGCTGAAGGCAGAGGCTTAACCCACTGAGCCACTCAGGAGCCCCATATTCCTATATATTTCTAATGCTAAATTATACTTGGTCTTATATATCTATTTTTATATGCTGCAAAATTAGATTTACAAATATTTAAAATTTATAATCAAAATAGTTCTAAAACATTTCTTTTTGAAATGCGTTTTCCAGTTTGAAATTATCTTAGTTTAGCTGTAATTCCTTGAATTATTGTTACTATTTAGCTGTATAATTCCTGAATAAATATATAAGGTAATAATTATATCTTCTAAGAAGTAAATTTTGTTTAAGAGTTAATATTAAATTATCTGGCATATTCTTCAGGTATTTTATACATTTCCAACTTCTGCTACAGTTTATTCATCTGTTTAGTCAATTATGGATTTACAGTCCTTAAAATATTTTACATTTCCATCAGTGCCTGGGTGGTCAGTTGTTTACGCATCTGCCTTTGGCTCAAGTCATGATCTCAGGGTCCCTCTACCTCTCCCCTGGCTCCTCCTATCATTCTCTCTCAAATAAATAAATAAAACCTTAAAAGATATATTGTACAGTTCCTAAATTTTCAATTTTGATTCATAAAATAACTCACAATATCCTTTAATATTTTAAAATAATTTTTCCAAATGCCATGTCTCAACTTTTTGTTTTCTGTTGAATAATTGCTTAGATTGTGTCTATTTTTTATTGAAGTATAGTTAACACCCAAAGTTACATTAGTTTCAGATGTACAATACAGTGATTTGAAATGTCTATATGTTATGCTCACTCACCACAAGTGTAGCTACCATCTATCACCATACGATGCTATTACAATACTACTGAATATGTTCCTTCTAGTTGTGATTTTCATCCTAGTGACTTATTTAAATATTTTATAACTGGAAGCTTTTATCTCCCATTCCCCTTTACCCATTTTGCCCATTCCCTTATCCTCAACACTGTGCCTATTTAATGGTTATTTAAATAATATCTTTAATTTTTTGAAAATTTTTATATTTTGATTCCACTACTGTGCTGTTTTATTTTTTTATTGTTTTCTTGTTTAATCTGAAGTTAGTTACTATAATGCATTGTATTAATTCCATTGGTCTACTATTTTTTTGGTAATATGTTCATTTAAAGTTACAGATTTGTTAAATGTTTATCAAATTTACAAATTTATTTACCATACTCCCAAAGTTTTAAGTTTCTCATTATTTTCTATTCTATTTTCTATTGCTATTTCCATTATTATATTATATTTGAAACATTCATTGCTTCATACTATTACTGAATCTTTCCAAATATATGCACTTCTTTTGTTTCTTTTATGGCCTGTAGTATATTAATTTTTTTTGTTAATTCTCATTTATGATCAAGAACATGACTGGTACTGTGTGTTTAAAATGGTCTATAATCTCTTATTTTTTGCATGTAGGTTTATACTTAAACCTTTTGATAAACAATTGTTAATACTGCTATCAGATTTATATCATTACCAATTTTTGTTTATATATTTGTTTCAAGGAATATTTTAAAATTTCTCACCCTAACTTTAAATTTGTAATTTTCTACTTGATTTCTTTCAAGTTAAGGTTAGGTGTTAAGATTCAAGTGAGTCCCAAATATTATATTATCCTATAATTGTTCCATATAGCACTGTATAATTATTTTCAACTGCATTAGTGCTTTAAAAATATAGAATACTGATGTCATTAAATTGTTTTGTTTAAGAATACCTGATTCATTCTATACATCTGATTTCCAACTTCATATTTTTAGTGTTCCTTAGAAATAGTATGTAATTTTTAAAAATTTAATCTGAAAATTCATTTTTTAATCTGCAAATGTACTCTATAATAATTATTGCATTTATGGATGTATATGCATTGTCTATTTCATGCTAGTATCTATTATTTTATTTTTTAAGTTTTATTTTGGTTTTGATAAATTATCTGTTATTCTCTTCTAACCCTTTATGTTTTGACATGATTCTCCATTACCATACATTTTTCACATAATTCATATGTTAATATGTGTGTTAATAGCTCAAACTTCTTCATGAATAATGAAAGAATCATGGGTATATAAACTGTTTAATCCTCTTCCAGTATTATTTCATATAACAAATATATACTGAGTGCCTTTAAGTTCCAGGCTTTTGGGATAAACCAATGATATAAATGACCCAAACACCATGCCTTTGCTTTTTAGGGAGATACATATATTGACTTAATAAACTAGACACTGATACACATCCTCAGTCCTTTGTAAAGTTAGAAACAGTCATTCTATTTGTCTTTAAAGCTGAAGCTATTCCACTGCTCTGAACTGAGGAAGGACTCTCACTATTAGTACTCAAAACAGCATGGCCAAAGCTATTTCACTGTTCAGGTTTGGGTGTTAAAATGCCAAACCATAGACACTAGAGCATCTACTTATACAGTATATCTTCAAATTACTATAGCATCAGTTTGCAGTTTTTTTTTAATTTCTTTTAAATATTTTATTTATTTACTTGACAGAAAGAGAGAGATCACAAGTAGGTGGAGAGGCAGACAGAGAGAGAGAGAGAGGAGGAAGCAGACTCCCCACTGAGCAGAGAGCCTGATGTGGGACTCCATCCCAGGACCCTGGGATCATGACCCGAGCTGAAGACAGAGGCTTTAACTCACTGAGCCACCCAGGCACCCCCAGTTTGCAGTTTTAAAGATCTTGATATCATTTATCTCTTTCATTCTCAGGTAGTTTTTAAAGACATTTTATTTTTTTATTTGACAGAGGGAGACACAGTGAGAGAGGGACCGCAAGTGGCGGGGGTGGGGGTGTGGGGGATGGGGGTGATCAGAGAGGGAGAAGCAGGCTTCCCACTAAGCAGGGAGCCAGATGTGGGGCTGGCCTGAGCTGAAGGCAGATGCTTAATGACTGAGCCACCCAGGCGCCCTTCATTCTCAGGTATTTTTAATTTGAAATTAACATTTTGTTAAAAATATTGGTATATTTTCTTAATTAAAAATTCATAGTTACATCTTTTTTCATTTACTTAGTTCATTATGTTATAAGGAGTATAGGGTGCCATTATCTGGACTAGGTGAATAAATCTGCATTGCCTTTCTGTACATAATATAATTTTAATTCACAATAATTTTTAATGTTCTTTATATAGTATCCTTAATATATGAAATACTTACAAAGAAATAAATAATTAGTAGTGTACATTTTTAAAGAACATACAATATAATCTGCTTTCATTTTAAATTAAAATATTAATATAATGCTATATCAAAAAAGTGTCTTATATAGAGTGATTTGATTTTAGCAGAACTTCTGAACAAAACCTTGATCCCAAACTCATTGGTTTGTCAGTTTTTGTCTTTTGTTTTTTGTTTTCACACTTTATTAATTATAAGGTGACTATCTGGACTGTTTAAACCATGTCCAAAGGGGGAAAAGTAAGAACTGATTTAAAAATACCGATATTTCCAGGGGCACCTGGGTGGCTCAGTGGATTAAGCCACTGCCTTCGGCTCAGGTCATGATCTCAGGGTCCTGGGATAGAGCCCCACATCGGGCTCTCTGATCAGTGGGGAGCCTGATCCCCCCTCTCTCTGCCTGACTCTGCCTACTTGTGATCTCTCTCTCTCTGTTAAATAAATAAATAAAATCTTAAAAAAATACTGATATTTCCAAACCATATTATCTCTTTTATAGTTGCATGGATTTAGACAGGCAACTAGCATTTTGGATATCACTTTACTGCATATAGAACTGAACTACTAACTGACCTTATGTATTATAATGACAATTAATATTTGTGATTACTTAAGAAATACTCAAATCTATGACCTTATCTGTCATCTGAGAAGACTCCATGCATGAAAGTTTCTACTCTGACACTTGCATTTTGTCTACAAAGCAAACAATCCATTAGCAAAGTCAAATTTAAAGATCTGGCTATGGGTGAGCCTGGTGGTAGGTATTATGGAGGGCACGTATTGCATAGATGTAGTGCATAAACAGTGAATTCTGGAACACTGAAAAGAAATTTAAAAAATAAATAAAAATTTTAAAAAAAGAGACCAGGCTATGATATCAAATGGTTTTCTTTTTGTCGAGCTTCCATGACCTAATATGAAAGATAATAAGCAAGATCCAGATCACTATAATGTTCTATTCCTCAATGATGAGAGAGTAGAAATCTTGTTATTTTAAGATATTTTATTTATTTGAGAGAGAGGGAGAAAGAGAAAACAAACCGGGAAATGGCAGAAGGAGAGGAAGAAGCAGGTTCTGAGCTGAGCAAGTAGTCTGATGCAGGACTTGATCCCAGGATCCTGAGATCATGACCTGAGCTGAAGGCAGATGCTTAATGTACTAAACCAACCCAGCAGCCCTGAGTAGCATCCTTATGTCCTACCTTATAGAGTGTTTGTGAGATTAAATGACTTATAATAAGAAATGCACTATCACAGTTCCAGTTTCATAATAGTATCCCATTAATGTTAGTAGTGGAGTGAGAATAATGAACATGAATCCCCCTTCAGTATCATGAACCTAGGTAACTCCTTTTCAAATACTATCTGAAAGTTAATAGAATAGAATAGTAACTTTGAATATATATATATATATATATTTTTTTTTTCTCTTAGTGAAAATGTTCCAGGATCCCAGAGATTCCAACATCTCTAAGTTCCAAGTCTCTGAGTTCATTCTGATGGGATTCCCAGGCATTCACACCTGGCAGCACTGGCTCTCCCTACCCCTGGCTCTGCTCTACCTCTTAGCTCTCACTGCCAACATCCTTATCCTAACCACCATCAAACAAGAGGCCACACTGAACCAGCCTATGTACTATTTCCTGGGGATCCTGGCTGTGGTAGACATGGGACTGGCCACCACCATCATGCCCAAGATTTTGGCCATCTTATGGTTCAGTGCTAAGGACATCAGTCTCCCTGAGTGCTTTGCTCAGATGTATGTCATACACTGTTTTGTGGGCATGGAATCAGGTATCTTTGTCTGCATGACTATAGACAGATATGTAGCCATTTGTAGACCACTACACTATCCATCAGTAGTTACTGAATCTTTTGTAGCCAAAGCAACTATGCTCATGGCACTCAGAAACAGCCTGGCTATCATCCCAGTGCCGGTGTTGGCTGCTCAGAGACACTACTGTTCACAGAACCAAATTGAGCACTGCCTGTGCTCTAACCTTGCAGTCATTAGCTTATCCTGTGATGACAGGACCATCAATAGCATCTGCCAGCTATTTCTGGTCTGGGCACTGATGGGGAGTGATCTGGGTTTGATTTTCTTATCATATGCTTTGATACTTCACTCAGTGCTGAAGCTGAACTCAGCAGAAGCTGCATCCAAAGCCCTAAGTACCTGCACTTCTCACCTAATCCTAATCTTGTTCTTTTACACTGTCATCATAGTCATTTCCATCACCCATAGCGCAATAGTGACAGTTCCCCTCATCCCAATTTTACTTAATGTATTACACAATGTCATTCCTCCTGCCCTCAACCCCATGGTATATGCACTCAAGAACAAGGAGCTCAGGCAGGGCTTATATAAGGTTCTGAAGCTGAACATCAAGGGCAACTAACACAGTGATGAAGTTCATTTCTAATTTGCATATTTATTCATTGATTATATTCTCTAACCCTGCATATGTCAGAAGAACTAAGGAACATATACACTGGCAATTTTTCACTTAGTATAAATGAATCTGGTGAAAATGAAACTTCAAAATAAAAAGTGGTGAAACTATATTTGAAATCTTGGATTCAAGAATGATCTCCAGCTGAACAAAATGATGCTGATTATCTCAAGGAATCCAAGGGAAGGACAAGTGGAATATTCATCTCATTTTCCTACCTAGTTGCCCTGTCTAGAACTTCTAGATAATGTCAAATTGAGGTGGTTTGTAGATATTGGCCAATCTTTTTGTTTTGTTTTGTTTTGTTTAAGATTTTATTTATTTATTTGACAGAGATCACAAGTAGGCAGAGATGCAGGCAGAGAGAGAGGGAAGCAGACTCCCTGCTAAGCAGAGAGCCTGGTGTGGGACTTGATCCCAGGACCCTGAGATCATGACCTGAGCGGAATGCAGTGGCTTAACCCACTGAGCCACCCAGGCGCCCCTGTTTATTTTTTTTAATAAGAGTTTAATCCCTGTACATTGATATAAGTACTGATAACATAGGACTTACTCCTGTCATTTGTCTATTTGCTTTATAAAGTGTCTTAATTTTTTTTAATGGACAAAGGACTTGAATAGATATTTCTCTGAAGAAGATGTGCAATGGGGACTCCCAGGTGGCTCAGTTGGTTGAGCATCTGACTTCGGCTTGGGTCATGATGTTAGGGTCCTGGGATTGAGCCCCACAATGGGCTCCATGCTCAGCAGGGAGTCTGCTTCTCCCTCTCCATCTCTATCTGCCCCTCTCCCCACTCAGGCATGTGCTCTCTCTCTCTCTCTCAAATAGATAAAATCTTTTAGGAAAGAAGATATACAATTATTATCAAGCACATGAAGACAAGAGCAATCTCATTAGTCATTAGACAAATTCAAATCAAAACCACAATAAGACACACTATATTCCTTAAAATGGCTGTATTTTGTAAATTAGCCAGTGTTGGAGATTTTGTATAAATATTGGAATCTTCATACATTGTTAGTGAGAATGTAAAACTATACATGAGATGTGGAAAACAGTTTTATATTTATTCACAAAATTGAACACAATTACCATATGACTCCTAAAAACAATTTGTACACAAATGTTCATAGTAGCAATATTAGCCAAAAAATGGGAAGAATGGAAATTTCCATCAACAGCCTAATGGATGGATGGATTGAAGCATATTCATATATGGCATTATTATTCATCCACAAAAAGGATAAAGTACCCATATGTGCTGTTACATGGATGAACTATGTCAACACTGTCCTGAGTGAAAAAAGTCAGATGATCAAGTCCCAAGTGGGGCTTAAGGTTCAGTGCCAAGTCCCCTTGATATTCTATCTCTCTCCCTCTGCCCCTACCCCAACTCACTTATACATGCTTTCTCTCCTTCTTTAAATAAATATAACCTTTAAAAATAAAAATATATATGTATATGCATAAAAATAGGAAAATGGTTAAGGAAATTATATAAATGCATGTGATACACTTTAATTTAGTCATAATACTACTGAATAATCCTGTAAAGACTTATTACATGTCAACTGAAAATGGCAGAATTTATGTTTTAATATGGTATTATCCAAAATTTTTTTCCAAAACATATGAATTTAATATTTAAGACATATCAGAAGTTACCTCTAAATTATGGAATTTAAGAGTCTATTTATCTTCTTCCAAACTAATTTTTTCCAAATTAATAAATATATACAGACATGACTCATATGTAATTAAAGTCATTTATAATTAGAGTCATTTGTGTTTTATTATCACTGCTCTCATCACCATCATCATTATTATCTCAAAATTTGGATATCTAAATATTCTTGATATGTAGGCATAATAAGCCTGAACTTTTGATGAATTTGTACAATGCCATAATATCCATCACCAACCTCACTTAAAAGAAAAAGAAATAAACCAATAAAAGTACATATGAATGTGTGTGAGTAATTGAAACTTTCTGAGACATTGTTAAGTGCTTTCAACTTGTATCCTAACACAGAAACAAAATTCTCAATAAATTTTAAAATTGTTAATATTAATTAATATTAGCTTGTTTTCATTACCGCCCCCAGGTATACTTTTCACATACAAGTACACAGATATAGACATATGGATATGAAATCATTCTTTTATTTGTGTATGATCTTATAAGCAGTAAGAATGTAAAGCTTGGGTGATGTCAGGCTCATAGTAGCCTGAGTGGTTGCTTTTTTCTCTCCCCTCGATATACATCATTTATAATTAAACAAACTTGCTAAGAGACTACAACCTGATCCAGGATTGCACTAATATTTATTCACCCAAGTGATACAAAAATACTAATTAAATTAGTATTGTATGCACTAATTAAATTAGTATGCATGCACCCTAATGTTAATAGCAGCATTATCAATAATAGCCAAATTCTGGAAAGAGCCGAAATGTCTATCAACTGATGAATAAATAAAGAAGAGATGTCATATACACCCACACATGTGTATACACACACACACACACACACACCACTGGAATATTAGTCAGCCATAAGAAAAGAAAGAAATCTTGCCATTTGTGATGATGTGGACAATATCTAGAGAGTTATGCTAAGTGAAACAAGTCAGTCAGAGGAAGACAAATACCATATGATTTCACTCATATGTGGAGTTTAACAAACAAAACAAATGAACATAGAGGTCAAAGAGAGAGAGAGAGAGAGAGAGAGAGGCAAACCAAAAAACAAACTCAAGTATAGAGAACAAACTGGTGGTTACTGGAGGAGAAGTGGGTGAGGTATGGGTTAAATAGGTGATAGGTTTCAGGGAGAGCACTTAAAGTGATGAGCACCAGGTGTTGTATGTAAGTGATGAACCACTAAACTCTATACCTGAAAATAATATTGTGCTGTATGTTAATCAAAAAGTTATATAAATGGATATTCAATCAGTCAAAAAAAGAGAATACATCTTGTGTTAGTACTATTAAGTTCAAAAAAATACAAGGAAGTCTATGATGCTGAGTTCAAAATTGTGGTTATCTTTGGGGACCATAAGAAAGCCATAGAAATGTCCTATAGTTGGGTCTGTCAGTAAGATAGGTATACTTAAGATTTCTCTGCTGTATTCTTTATAAGTTATATTTTAATTTAGAGAAGAGGTATAACAAACAAAGACCTCATGGAAATTATTGATATAGCTGAATTTACTCTTATGTATTAGATCAGTGATTCTTAAAATCATTAGTCTTATTATTCAATTTACCCTGTTAAACTTTACTGAAACTCTAAAGATATTTTGTTTTTGTGGTTCATATCCATAAATATTATGTATGTTCAAAATTAAAGCAAAAATTTTGGAAGTAATTTAAAAATAGCAATAATGAATCTATGTACTATAAACCATATTTTATGAAAAAAGCATATTTTTGAACATAAAAATAGTAAGAAAATTCATATTCCTTTACATTTTTGCAATATTTTAATCCATGGCTTAATAGACAACAAACAGATTCTCATAATCTGCTTCTGCATGCAACCTGCTGAAATATGGTTTTTATTTGATATTTATAAAGAAAGTATGACCTCACATAGATATATAGTTGTAAGAGGGAAGAGTTGAGATTTTAATACATTTTTCACTTAATTGTGGATATTCTTCTTTGATACTATACTCCAAATTGACAATAGACAGTTTTCTAAAGATTAGTTGCAATGTAAAATCTGAAAAATTGCCAATGAACTTTGGTACTCTGATGCATTAAAACCCATTGGTCTATAAGCAGCATCAATATTGGAAAAGAGGTTAAAACTTTCACTATTTGCAGATGGCATGATATTATACATGGAAAGTCCTGAAGACTCTACCAAAATATCACTAGAAGTAATAAATTAATTCAGTAAAGTTATGTGGTACAAAATTAATACTCAGAAATAGGTAGCATTTTTATGTACTCAAAACAAATTACCATAAATTTAAAAAAACGCCATTTACAATTGCACCAAAAAAGAATAAAATTCCTACAAATAAACTTATACCTAAGAAGTGAAAAATCTGTACTCTGAAAACTATGAAACACTAATGAAAGAAATTGAAGATGACACAAAGAAATGGAAAGACATCCCATGCTCATGGATTGGAAGAATGAATATTGTTAAAATGTCCATACTACCCAAAACAATCTACAAATTCAGTGCAATCCCTATCAAAATACCAACAATATTGTTCACAAAACTAAAACAAATAATCCTTAAATTTGTGCAGAACCACAAAAGTCCCTGAACAGCCAAGCAATCTTGAGAAAGAAAAACAAAGCTAGAGGTATCATAATTCTAGTTTTCAAGATATACCACAAAACTGATTAATCAAAAAGTATGATACTGGCACAAAGATAGACATACAGATGAAAGGAACATAATAGAGAGCCTGGAAATAAATTCATGTTTATGTGGTCAATTAATCAAAGACAAAGGAAGCAATAATATACAGTGGAGGAATTCAATCTCTTCCATAAATGGTCCTGGGAAAATTGATCAGCTACATGTTAAAGAATGAAAGTGGGCCACTTTCTTACACCATACACAAAAATAAACTCAAAATGTATTATAAACCTAAACGTGAGACCTGAAACCATAAAAGTCTTAGAAGTGAATACCAACAGTAATTTCTCTGACATTGGCCTTAGCAACATTATAGACATGTCTCTACAACCAAGGGGGGAGAAAAGCAAAATTAAAGTATTGAGAACACACCAAAATAAAAGGCTTTTGCATAGTGAAGGAAACAAGACAAAAGTCAATCTACAGAATGGGAGAAGATATTTGCAAATGACATATACAAAAAGAGGTTAATATCTGAATTAGGTAAAGAACTTATACAATACAATACCAACAATCTGAGGGTTTTGCAGGAGTGGGGGGTGGGAAGTTGGGGGAGCCAGGTGGTGGGTATTATGGAGGGCATGTATTGCATGGAGCACTGGGTGTGGTGCATAAACAATGAATTCTGTTAAGCTGAAAATAAATAAATTTTAAAAATGTCAAAAAAATGGGCAGAGGACCTGAGTAAGCATTTTTCTGAAGAAGGCATACAGATAGCCAATAAATACATGAAAAGATGCTCAAAATCACTAATTATCAAGGAAATGCAAATCAAAACCACAGTGAGATATCACCTCACACCTGTCAGATGGCTGAAATAAAAAAGACAAGAAATAACAAGAGTCAGTGAAGATATGAAGAAAAAAACAAACTCATACACGGTGGGTGGAATGTAAATTGGTTTGGTCCCTGTGGAAAAAGAGTAGGGAGGTTCCTCAAAAATCTAAAACTAGAATTGCCATATGATACATTAATTTCATCACTGGGCATTATCCAAAGAAAATGAAAAAACTAATTTGAAAAGATACATGCACCCATATTTTTACCACAGCATTAGTTACAATAGCCAATATAGAGAAGTAATCTAACTGTCCACTCGTAGACAAATTGATAAGGATAGTGTGCGTGTGTGTGTGTGTGTGTGTGTAGTCACATATTACACAGCCATAAAAAAGGATGAGATTCTGCCATTTGCAATAACATGAGTGGACCTCAAAGATATTATGCCAAGTGATTAAGTCAGACTGAAAGACAATTACCATATGATTTTACTCATATGTGGAATATAAAAAACAAATGAGTAAACAGAGGGGAGGTAAGTAGTGTGATGGGTGAAATAGGTCACGAGGATTAAAGGGTACACTTATTGCGGTGAGCACTGAGTAACATAGAATTATTGAATCACTAAAATGTACACCTGAAACTAATGTAACACTGTATGTTAACTATACTGGAAATAAAATTTTAAAATGCAATAAAAAACAAATGAAGACTGTGGACTCTGAGGAACTAAGTGAAGGTTTTGGAGGGGAGGGAGATGGGAGGTTGGGTTTGCCTGGTGGTGGGTATTGGGAGGGCACCTGTTGCATGGAGCACTGGGTGTGGTGCCTAAACAATGAATTCTGGAACACTGAAAAGAAATTTAAAAAATAAATAAAAATTAAAAAAAAACTTTCACCCCCCCAAAATACAAATGAATAAACAAATAAATAAAAAGCAGAATCAGACCTATAAATACAGAGAATGAAGAAACAGCATAAGCAATACAGTCATGATATTGTAATGGTGTTGTATGGTGGCAGATGATGGCTGTGATTTTGGTGAGCATAGCACAATGTATTAACTTGTGTCAACTATTATAAAAATGTAAAATAAATGCAAAAATTGGTCAATCTTGTGATGAAAATAATCTTTAAATATTCATCATTTTGTAGCATCAAACATTTGTCATTTAGAAATATTAACTCATTGAGTTGTGCAGATCTTCCAAATGTTGGCATAGTTTATTTTATAATAATAACAACACATATGAACTCTGGAAAGCTCACTCTATATTGGCAAAAGGATGAAACTGAGAAGTAAAAAAATAATTTAATATTACTATGAAAATTGCTGTGACTTCCTGAGTTCTCCAAAATGGTCCTGAAACCCTCAGGAACCCATGGACAGCACCTCAACAAGTGTTGCATCCAATGTCCCAGAGATAAAGGGGAGGAAACTGGAGGTAGATCACTGATGATCAGTGAGCAAGAAAGAGATATTATTGAACTGAAAGATTACAGTGAAGAGATTATATCCAAGAAGTTTTCATACCTTTAGTAGTTGTGAGCATGATTAAGAGTGTCCAGGGTGTTTTTAAGAAGTAATTTTATTCAATAGAGAAAACAAAAACCTGCTATCAGTGAGGAAAAATAAATCAATTAAGAAACAGCATAGGGAGGGCGCCTGGGTGGCTCAGTGGGTTACAGCCTCTGCCTTCGGCTCAGGAAAAATAAATCATATCAGGAAAAATAAATCATATTAAGAAACAGCATAGGGAGGGCGCCTGGGTGGCTCAGTGGGTTACAGCCTCTGCCTTCGGCTCAGGTCATGATCCCAGGGTCCTGGGATTGAGCCCCGCATCGAGCTTTCTGTTCAGCAGGGAGCCTGCTTCCTCCTCTCTCTGCCTGCCTCTCTGACTACTTGTGATCTCTGTTTGTCAAATAAATGAATTCTTTAAAAAAAAACAGCATAGGTTTTTTGCGTCATATATTTGATGTATTATGAAGGGCTAACCAACACATTGAAGGCACTCTTTATTCTTGAGTAAATCGGTCTGCAAAGCTTTTTACACTATGGTGTTTACTAAATGCCATTCTTTTAAACACCATGACTGCCAGCTTTATTTGCATGATATCAGCCTAATTCATAAACTGCGTTTTAGTTTAAAGAACTGTCCAGGCTGGAAAAAATTCTAAGAAGCCATTTTGTTTCTTCTTCAATGGCAGGATTAAGAACATAGAAAAGACACTTAGGAACTCTCTCAGAAGGTTAAAACAATACCTTATATGCATATATTAGAGAAAATTTGTAATGAGCCCATATCAATTGCCTGATTAAAATTAGTGATGAAGAAAAATAAGGGGAAGGAACTGGAATGTAAATCCAGAATCAGCAACAAACTTCCCTTCTATCACTGCAGAAAACATACTCTGGGATAGACCTGGACAATATGATACATCACAAAAGTGAATGTATAATGTCACACGTAAGTCACTTCTTTGTTGTTTTTTCATTCATCTCCTACTAATTTCAGTTGTCCAGAATATGTGTACATTTCTCACCCTGGAAGAGCTTTATGACACTGTCTCTGATCTGTTTTGTCTTTACCCCATACACAATGGGGTTGAGAGTTGGGGGAAGTAGAAGATAAAGATTAGCCACAATGATGTGGAGAGAGGGGGGAATGGTATGTTTCCCAAAACGGTGGGTAAAGAAAGTGAAGAATGCTGGAACATAGGTGATGATGATGGCAGATATATGGGCAGTGCAGGTGCTAAAGGCCTTCTGTCGAGCATCTGCTGATGAAAGGCTGACCACAGCCCGAAGGATCATCGTGTAAGAAACAGATATACAGCAGATGTCAAACACTCCAATCAGGAGGGCAACCATCAGACCATAGATAACATTGATCTTGATGCTGGCACAGGACAACTTCACCACAGACATGTGGTCACAATATGTGTGGGAGATAATATTACTATGGCAAAAGGGCAAATGCTTGACCAAGAATGGAAAAGGAATCATCAGCAACACACCCCTCAGGAAGGTGGCAAGTGCAGCTTTGGCAATGATAGGGTTGGTGAGTATGGTAGCATAATGTAGTGGGTAGCAAATGGCCACATAACGGTCCAGAGCCATGAGCATGAGCACACCAGACTCCACACCCGTGAGGCCATGAACAAAGAACATCTGGACTAAGCAAGCATTGAAGTTAATTTCCTTGAGATTGAACCAGAAGATGCAGAGTGCATTGGGTACTGTAGTGGTGCAGGTAATGAGGTCAATGAGGGACAGCATGGCCAGAAAGAAATACATTGGGCGATGTAAGAACTCCTCCTGATGAATGAGGTACACGAGGCCAAGGTTTCCCACAAGAGAGATGATATACATTGTGCAGAATGGGAGAGAGATCCATACATGTACTCTTTCTAGACCAGGAATTCCATTAAGAATAAAAGATTTGGGGGCAACATATGAATTATTGGAAACCAGCATAACTAATTCAGTAGAGGAACTCTTTTTATCCAGAAGTCTCTATCCTGAGAAAAAGGAATTAATAAATACAATTTTAATTCAGAATGTCCTTGAGAATGCCAACTTAAATTTGAAATATAGTTACATTTATAATAGTAGCAACAATTCTAGATAATCGTGACTATGAAAATAGACCATTTATTAAACAACACTACATTAAGGTAAGATTTTTAATCTTTTATAAGCAGCCTAAATGTGATTGTAAAGCCACAATTACAAAGTTGTGATTGTTTTTTGACATCAAATAGAAGAAGAAACTGAAGCACAGAGATATCAAATGATGTGTCATTAAACTAGAATCTGGGATAGAAATGATTTTTATATATGACTCTTATATTTGTGCAATGTCTTTACTCTGCATCCTGGTTTGACAGAATACCTAGCTTATGATAGCAAGTTATCACTGCATGATAGAGAGCCTGAAATTTGCTCAACACATTAATGTTGTGTGGCAATATATAATGGGAAGATTATGGTTATTTATAACTAAGAAAATCTTGTTCAAATCTTAGGTCTTTCCATACCAATTTTATGACTTGGTGAGGTTTGCTTCACTCTTGAAGAAACTCAGTTGTTCATCTACAACTTGTGGCTAACGTTACCTTCCTCAAAGAGTTCTGAAAAATTATCAGAAGTTTATTTTACTCCTAGGTTAGTATCCTGGTGAATTGGGTATATTAGTTCAAAATACAAGCATAGGTGTTATATGGTTATGAGATACTAGGTTAGTGACCATGAATATCAAGTTAACTTGATTGTCCCATGAAACAGAAAAATAAGAACCTCCCTTTCTCAAATACTCTGTAATCTCCCAAGGTGGATGAAGTCATCTATCTCCTTTCCATGTCTTCTGAATTTAAATAATTCTTGAGAAGCATCTTCTCTCTCTTAGAATATGTCCACTCTCAGTACCTCAAATACAGCTGACATGAAGATAATTTTCACATCATTAATTTTATATGAAAACTATGTAACAGCTGTTGAGTCCCCCTTCTAAATGCATGCTGGATGTTTCCATGGACAGTTTAAATTCACCACGTTGGAGACTAACCTCATCACTTCAGCCTCTACCCCATGCCAGAATAAATTACTTTTCTTGAGATCTGTCTTTGGATAATGGTGCCATTTTCTACCACATAAACTACCAGCATCTTTGTGGTCCTCTCAGATATTCTTCATCACCGTGGGTAAAATTACTTTATAACTCAAAGTACTTCAGTTCTTACTCTGTCCATGTCACTTCAGCATGTCTATTACCTGTCCTCTATTCTCAGACAAGACAAAATCTCTATTTTTTAATCCAGAAATATTTCTGAAATCACCAAACTTACTGTCTTTGAAAGACCACCTCACTATATCCACCTATTTCTTGAATTGCCTCTTGCATTTTTCAAATCAAGTATTTCCTATAGCATAACTTTGAAGACATTTTAATCCACTGCCTAATAATCTCCAATGTTTTCCCAACAATTTAAGGGTCGGGCTCAAATGGCTTGGAATGGCATTTAATAAGATAAAATTTAGGTCTTATTCTGTCTTTCCATTTTATTTGTTTCCAATTGCAAAGCACCAAAAAATGGTCCTGCTTTGGACAATAAATTATATGTTCACTATATTCTAGCATTTCATGCTTAAACTTAATAGACCAGATGCCAATCCCCCAAACCTATGTATATTTCAAGTTTAATTTCTTTCCCTTATTTGAAAATTTCTGTCATATACTTACCTTGATGAGTCTTGGGGTTTTTTTGTTCAATTTTTAAAAACTTTTTTATTTTTTTTTACATTTCTTTTCAGTATTCCAGAATTCATTGTTTATGCACCACACCCAGTGCTCCATGCAATATGTGCCCTCCATAACACCCACCACCAGGCTCACCCAACCTCCCACCCCTGTCCCCTCCAAAACCCTCAGTTTGTTTCTCAGAGTCCACAGTCTCTCATGGTTCGTCTCCTCCTCCAATTTCCCCCAACTCACTTCTCTCCATCTCCCCATGTCCTCTGTGTTATTCCTTATGCTCCACAAATAAGCAAAACCATATGATAATTGACTCTCTCTGCTTGACTTATTTCACTCAGCATAATCTCTTCTAGTCCCATCCATGTTGATACAAAAGTTGGGTATTCATCCTTTCTGATGGAGGCATAATACTCC
>PISX010029631.1:0-19796 GCA_004024625.1 Mellivora capensis
GTCCTTTGGGAATGCTGCCTCAAGGACTTGAGCTTGATCCGCTTGATCTGTGAGCGCCAGCGCCAAGGAGACCTGCCCTGGCAACCAAAATATGACTTTAAAGGCTAGGCCTTCCCATTCCCAGGTATGATGCTGGTAAGGAGGCCTCCGTGACCCAGGAGAAAGAAGCCAAGATGATGCAGCTGATGATCCTTAAGCCCCAGAAGCTCCCACAGGCTGGATGGAGGAAGCAGGACTACCTTCCCAAAGTCAATTACTGGAAACAGAAGCTAAAGACTGCTGTATTCAGAGGCCTCCTCGGCTTCAGCCCAGAGGTAGAGAGGCTCCAGGAGGACTTCTGGTCCCATAGAGCAGTGGAACCAGGACCACTGCCCTGAGCAGAGTTCGGCCCTTGCCTCCCACCTGGCTGATGACTGCTGGCTGTGCAGTGAGCTGCGGGTCAATCTCAACCTCCTACCGGGACCATGCCCTCAGTGCCTAGAAGGTACCCGCAGCCTGCTGCTCCACCTAGCTGTGTCCGCTTTCCCCCAGGCCTTATCATTCAACTTTTATGCCAGAGTTGACAATGATCAATACTTTCAACTGCTTTTCTTGTAAATAAATTTTTATTAGAACAGAGCCATAACTGTCCACTTAAATATTATCTGTGGCTGTTTCTGTGCTACATTGGCAGTGTTGACTAGTTGCAAAAGAGCCTTTATGGCCTACAAAACCTAATATATTTACTATCATACCCTTTATGGTTATTACATGTGTTATTTCTGTAATGGAAACCCCATAAAATGATGATATAATGTTTGCTTTAAATAGGTATATGTATAATATTTAAATTAAGAGGAAATATAATGCAAATATTCATTTCCATAACCCCAGATATTTATTTATTTTTAAAAAGAATATCTATTTTATTTTTTTATTGTTTTATTTTTTTACTTTTTAATTATTATTTTTTTATAAACATATAATGTATTTTTATCCCCAGGGGTACATGTCTGTGAATCGCCAGTTTTACACACTCTATTTTATTTTTTATTTTTATTTTTTTTCAGTGTTCCAAAATTCATTGTTTATGCACCATACCCAGTGGTCCATGCAATACATGCCCTCCACAAACCCCAGATATTTATGATTTCAAATGTATTCTTTATTGCTTTCAGAGCATCTAAGTTTCCATTTGGTATTATTCCATTTCATCCTGTGGAAATTTATTTAGCATTCCTTATAATATGTGTCTGTTGGCAACATATTTTCATATTTATTCTTTTCCTTACTTATTTGGTTAATCTGACAGTGTCTTTATTTTGCTGTGACTGGTGAAGATTATATTATAGAACATTCTGTATATAGAATTTTCAGTGGACAGTTTTATTTGTTTTAGTACTTGAGTAATGCTGGTCCCTTCTCTTCCACTCTCTGTAATGTCTGGTGAAAGAGTAAGTTGTTAGTTGAATTGTTGTTGCCTGCAGGTAATAGGTTTTCTCATCTTGCATTCAAGTTTTGCTCTTTTCTCTAGATTTCAGCAGTTTGATTTGTGTACTTTTCATGTTCTTTTTATAATTTTTTTGTCTTTAAACAAATGTGGGAAATTTTTGAATAATATTTCTTTTTTTCTTTTTTTAAAGATTTGTGTTTGTTGGTTTGTCAGAAAGAGAGAGAGCACAAGCAGGGGAGTGGCAGGGGAGAGGGAGAAACAGGCTTTCCACTGAGTAAGGAGCCTGATGTGGGACTCCATCCCTGTACCCTGGGATCATGACCCAAGCTGAAGGTAGATACTTAACTGACAGACCACCCAGGTGTCCCTGGACATAATTTCTTCAGATTTTCTCTGCTTAATTTTTTATTTCTCTTCTGTGATTCTGTTCTTTTTCTTTTTCATTTTTTATTTTAATTCGTGAGCACACATTGTAATATTAGTTTTAGGTGCACAATAGATTGATTCAGCACTTCCATACAACACCCAGTGCTCATCATAACAACTCCTTAATAACTCCTTAATCCCCATCACCTAATTAACCTATCTCCCATCCAGCTCCCCTCTGGTAACCATCAGTTTGTTCTCTATAGTTCAGTCTGTTTCTTGGTTTTCCTCCCTTTCCCTTCTCCCCCCCCCTTTTGTTGTCTTATAAATTCCACATGTGAAATCATGGTATTTGTGTTTCTCTAACTTACCTCATTTAGCATTATACTCTCTAGTTCCATCTGTGTTGTTGCAAATGGCATGATTTCATTCTTTTTGAGGGCTGAGTAAAATTCCGTTGTAGATGTATACCACACATTCTTTGTCCATTCATCAGTCAGTGGACACTGGGCTACCTCCATAATTTGCCTATTGTAGATAATGCTGCTATCAGCATTGGGGTGCACGTATCCTTTCAAATTAGTATTTCTGTGTTCTTTGTGTAGGTAACTAGTAGTGCAACTGCTGTATCATAAGGTAGTCTTATTTTTACCTTTTTTTAAAAATTTCATTTCTTTTCAGCGTAACAGAATTCATAGTTTTTGCACCACACCCAGTGCTCCATGCAATGCGTGCCCTCCATAATACCCACCACCTGGCTCCCCCAACCTCCCACCCCCCGCCCCTTCAAAACCCTCAGGTTGTTTTTCAGAGTCCATAGTCTCTCATGGTTCATCTCCCACTCCAGTTTCCCTCAACTCCCTTCTCCTCTCCACCTCCCCATGTCCCCATTATTTTTAACTTTTTGAGCAACCTTCATCCTGTCTTCCAGAGTGGCTTCCCGACTTTGCATTCCCACCAACAGTGCAGGAGGGTTCCCTTTTCTCCATATCCCTGCCAACACCTGTTGTTTCTTATGTTGTTGATTTTAGCCATTCTGACAGATATGAGATGATATCTCATTGTAGTTTTGATTTGTATTTCCTTCCTTGAATATGAGTCATGTTGAGCATCATTGTATGTGTCCTTTGGCCATCTCTGTATTTGCTGGATAAATGTCTATTCATGTTTTCTTCCCATTTTTAATTGGATTATTCTTTTTGGGGAGTGTTGAGTTGTGTAAGTTCTTTATAGATTTTTGGGTACTAATCCTTTAACAGATATGTAATTTGCAAATATCTTCTCCCATATAGCAGGTTACCTTTTAGTTTTGCTCATTGTTTCCTTCCCTGTACAGAAGATTTTTGTTTTTGTGTAGTCCCAATAGTTTATTTTTGTTTTTGTTTCCCTTGCCTCAGGAGACATATCTGAAAGAAGTTGCTGATGGCCAGTGTCAAAGAGGTTATGGTCTGAGTTCTCCTCCAGGATTTTTATGATTTCCTGTCTCACATTTAGATCTTTCATCCATTTTGAATTTATTTTTGTGTTTGACATAAGAAAGTGGTCTAGTTTCATTCTTTTTCATTTATCTGTCCAGGTTTCCCAGCATGATTTGTTGAAGAGAGGTTCTTTTTCCCATTCTTTCCTTCACTGTTAAAGATTAACTGACTAGACTGTTGTAGGTCCATTTCTGGGTTTTCTATTCTGTTCCACTGTTCTACATGTCTGTTTTTGTGCCAATACCATACTGTTTTGATTACTACAGCTTTGTAATATAACTTGAAGTTCATAATTGTGATTCCTGCAGTTTTGCCTTTCTTCTTCAAGGATATTTTGGCTATTTGGGATCTTTTGTAGGTCCATACAAATTTTTAGGATTGTTTGTTTCAGCTCTGTGAAAAATGCTGGTAATATTTTGATAGGGTTTGCATTACATGTATAGACTACTTTAGGTAGTATAGACATTTTAGCAATATTTATTCCTCCAATTCATGAGCAAGGATTGTTTTTTCATTTATTTGTGTCATCTTCAATTTCTTTCATTAGTATTTTATAGTTTTCAGAGTAAGCACTTTTAGCTCTTTGGTTTGTTTTTTTTCTTAGAAATCTTGTGATTTTTGGTGCAATTGTAATTGGAATTGATTCCTTAATTTCTTTTTCTGCTGATACATCATTAGTGTATAGAAACACAGTGGATTCCTGTATGTTGATTTTGTGTCCTGCAACTTTACTGAATTTGTTCCATTTACATGTAGGGCAGATAGTTTCCTATTATCTAACAGGTCTATGAGGCTCTGCTCATTTATTTCCTATCTGATATATTTTTTCTGCACTATTGGATAATTTATATTTATTTTTTTTCAAGTTCACTTTATGTTCCCTTTGTCACTTCCATTTGGATGGCAAATCCATTGAGCGATTTATTTTTTACCTCTTTTCTTTTAAGTTCTACATGTCTATTTTAGTTTATTGTTTGTATTTTTCTTATGCCATTTGCCATATTTTCATTCATTTGAACATATTATGCTTTCTTTAATTGGGGATTTTTAAAATAGCCAATTTAAAATCCTTTTTTGCTATTTTAAAAATCTGGGTCATTGCATAGTTGGTCTTTATTTAATTTTATTCCACTTCTCTGGTTTCCTACTCTTACTTAACTTTAAATTGTATCTTGGACACACAGATACTAAGTGTTAAGGGTTTTGGATTCTTACACTTTTGTCAAATGTGATGGTTTTCCACTTTTAACAAGCAGTTATCTTAGTTGGATTTAAATTTCAAACTGCTTTTGGAGTGGCAGCTTTGGCCTTACTTCAAATCTTCTTTATTTAGGTGAGCTGCTTTTGCTCTTTTATGTGTATGTGTGTGTCAAAGGTCAGACAGAAATGTGGGTAGAGAGAATTAGGACTTTCCCGTTCGAGATTCCCTCACTGTATTTTTCAACAACTGTTTCCCTATCTTTAGTTCTTTGGCTCATGAGAAATGCTGCTGTTTCTCTAATACTTTGTCATTTCATCCCCTGAATAGCTGTACCATACTTATCCCTCTCTGTTGAGCATGTACTAATCTCTGATATCATCTGTTCATTTTCCACTGCTTATACGTGTGTACTTTGGTTATAAGGTCCAGCTTCTTATTTGTTTTCTGCAGAGGAGCTATTTTGATAAGGTCTTATAGTGTCATTACTAATGAGATCCTCAAGTTTCAATACATTTGTTTTTGAAAGTTATTGTAGTTTCAAGGATTATATTTGTACAGTAATTTTTGTGACAATTTCTATTCTCCTTGTAATTTTAATTGACTTCTTATGTAGGTTTTGCCTATCATTAATAAATTATAAGGATGTGTTTTGCATTTTCTCCTTTTTATAGTTTTTTTTCAACTTCACTATTTTCTATAATAAAAATTATTTACTGAACTTAAACTTAATTTAAAACTTACATACATCATGATATGTATTGTGAAAATAAATTTTGCAAATATTGTGTGACTATTAAACTTACATCAAGTCTTAAATAAGGGTTAGAATAGGAAAAATGTAAAACATGGAATTTTTTTTCTTTAGGTTTGATTTGTCATGTCTTTTCTGTATCATGTCAATTGAAAATCATGTTTGATTTTAGGTAGGTGTTTGAAATAAATATTTATAGCACTACAAATTACATACGTCTTATGGTAAGTTCTCTCAATAGTAGATAGGATCCTGAGTAATTGAGACCACATGAAATATCTGTGTTGGGAAGCTCAGCATCTTTTAAACACTTATATTTTTCCTTCAAATGTGTTAGGAACTGATAAACACTTTCCTGCACAAACATCTCTTTTACTTATTTTTGGTACTTATAAAAAGCTAGTAGATCATTAAAGTAATCCCCTGAGTAAGTTTAAAACAGTTATTTCAAAAACAGAAAAGGAACATAGGTGCAGCAGAGATTTATTTTTAACACTCTGACTTCAAGGTCAGAATCAATTTTTCTTTTGTACATAATGGTGATAGGAAAGTGGAAGCTAGGAATCAAAATCTATAAGCTTTTATCTTGTTATAGTTTGTGATATATGTGTATAAGAGAAAAGAAACTGTGTACATGGATAGAATTGATTTTTATCTAAAAAAAAGTGCATGCTGGTTAGTGTATCATATAGGAAAATATTGTGATGATTCTTTAAGTTTCTTCATCTGGACAGTTGATTAAATAATATCTGCATCAAAGGGTTTCATACAATTTTCAAATTTTAAAAAGTTGTAATTGTCAGTTAATTTTTGAATACATGTAAACTATGAACCTTTTTTAAAAAAAGATTCATTCATTTATTTATTTGACAGAGAGAGACAGCGAGAGAGGGAAAACAAGCAGGGGGAGTGGGAGAGGGAGAAGCAGGCCTCTCTCTGAGCAGGGAGCCTGATGCAGGGCCCAGTCCCAGGACCCAGAGATCATGACCTGAGCTGAAGGTAGCCACCCAACTGACTGAGACACCCAGGTGCCCCTAACTGTGAACTTTTGATCATGAGATACTCAGATGGTCAAACTTCCTAATCATAGTTTGTGATTTCATCTGTGATCATTGGAAACTTATATAACTTGAAATATAATCCCATAATATTTAAAATAGAAAGTTATTTGGGGAAATCCAGAGAAACACACATACCCTCAGATTAAAAAAATATGCATATATATATATATATGTATATATATATATATATATATATATATATATATATATTTGAGGAAGGTCAGAGAAATGCGCATATGCCTAGAGTGTTTCTTTACAGGAAATAGGCTATTGTGTTAAATATTCTTGTTTATTTTCTCCACATCCTCTCCAACACAAGTTGTTTCCTGTCTTGCTAATTTTGGCCATTCTAACTGGTGTGAGGTGGTATCTCAATGTGGCTTTAATTTGAATCTCCCTGATGGCTAGTGATGATGAACATTTTTTCATGTGTCTGATAGCCATTTGTATGTCTTCATTGGAGAAGTGTCTGTTCATATCTTCTGCCCATTTTTTGATATGATTGGGGGGAATGCAAGTCGGTGCAGCCACTCTGGAAAACAGTGTGGAGATTCCTCAAGAAGTTAAAAATAGAGCTTCCCTATGACCCTGCAATTGCACTACTGGGTATTTACCCCAAAGATACAGATGTGGTAAAAAGAAGGGCCATCTGTACCCCAATGTTTATAGCAGCAATGGCCACGGTCGCCAAACTGTGGAAAGAACCAAGATGCCCTTCAACAGACGAATGGATAAGGAAGATGTGGTCCATATACACTATGGAGTATTATGCCTCCATCAGAAAGGATGAATACACAACTTTTGTAGCAACATGTGAAATAAGTCAAGCAGAGAGAGTCAATTATCATATGGTTTCACTTATTTGCGGAGCATAACAAATAACATGGAGGACATGGGGAGATGGAGAGGAGAAGGGAGTTGAGGAAAATTGGAAGGGGAGATGAACCATGAGAGACTATGGACTCTGAAAAACAACCTGAGGGTTTTGAAGGGGCGGGGGGTGGGAGGTTGGGGGAGCCAGGTGGTGGGTATTATGGAGGGCACGTATTGCATGGAGCACTGGGTGTGGTGTAAAACTATGAATTCTGTTACGCTGAAAAGAAATGAAATAAAAAAATATTCATGTTTATTTTATTAATCTCACACTGAATATTTTGGGGCCTTAGAAAATTTAACACTTATGAAGGGTATCATTATATCTAATTTATAGGAAGTTATTGACATGGTCACACACCAGCTGAGAGTTATCTCAACCAGAAATTCATTTCCTTACCTAGATTTAGAGATGAAATTATAGAGTCCAGAGGAACTTCAAAGTTCCTTGAGGAAAGCCCGATATTTTACAAATCTATGGAGAAGAGAAATGAACTCCCTAAGTATACTTTGCTACTTAGTCAAGAGCAAGTGACTATAATTCAGGTGTTTTGAATTCTTTGACATTGTACATTTAATTACATTACACTATCTAGACATGGTGGGGATTCTACAATTTAAAAAACAATCAGATGCAGCGCCTGGGTGGCTCAGTCGGTTAAGCATCTGCCATAGGCTCTGGTCCATGATCTCAGGGTCCTGGGATCGAGCCCCACATCAGGCTCCTTGCTCAGTGGGGATCCTGCTTCTCCATTTCCCTCTGCCCACCTGCCTGCCATTCCTCCCTTCTTGTCCTCCGTCTTTCACTATCTCTCTCTGTGTGTCAAATAAACAAATGAAAAATATCTTTTAAAAAATTTAAAAAACCAAAAAATAATAAAAATAATTAAAATAAAAATTAAAAAATATATATATTTAAAAAAAACAAGCAATCAGTTCTTCCATTTCTCCCTGTGCCCACAACACACATTCTGTCATGCCCCACACTGTTACATTTTGTGGTATTTATAGATTTCATACATATAAATATTAAGTTGTGTGAATGATCCTGTTAAAATTTTAACAGATTTATTATGATAAAGTGAATTGTACATATTTAAATATTATACTTTGGTAAGTTTTAATGTCTGTGTGTGTGTGTATCTGTGAAACTACTATTCCAATCAAGATTATAAAATCTCTCATTTTTTAAACGTTTTTAATCCTTCTGTCTACTTCATTTCATCCCCATCCATAGGTCACCACTGATCTGTTCTCTATCACTTTGCATTTTTATTTTCTAGAATTTTATAAGAATGAAATCACACAGTATGGACCCTCTTAATTATCTGGCTTCTTTTACTAGAATTCTGTTGAGATCCATCAATGTTGTTGCCTGTATAAACAATTCATTGCTTTTTATGGAAACTCCATAATATAGATACACCAATATTATCTTATCCATTCTCTTGTTGATGGATGGCCACTTTAAGATTTTGGGTTGTTGATGGTTTTTTATATTAATGTGTTTGCTTTTAAAGCTGCTGTCAATATTTGTATTCAAGTGCATCTACCTATAGGAGTTTACTACTCTTTGGTAGGTAGCTAGGAGCAGAATGGATAGTCATTTGGTAGATGTATGTGCTTGGAACTTCTGAAATTGATTGTACCATTTGGAATTCACACTAGCAGTAGATAAGAGTTCCAGTGATTCCAAGTTCTTGACAGTACTTAATATAGGTAGTTTGGTTTGGTTTCTGTTTTAGCTATTCTAAAAGGTATGTCATGGCATCTCATTATGTTTTTAATTTGCATTGTAGATCATATTTACATGTGCTAATTTGCCATCCATATGTTTTCAGAGATGGAATTTTTATTACATAGGTTTTCTCTATTTTCCTATTATAATGACATTGATTCCACTCTGTTTTAATCTTATTATTTCCATTCTTTTGCAGACTTTGGATTTAATTTGCTTTTTTGTTTGTTTCTTAAGGTAATAACTGAGAATGTTGCTTGGCACATGGGTTCCTTGGGAACATAGGCATTTTATACTAAAAAAAAAAATGCCCTCTACATGTGGGTGGCTCAGTGGATTGGGCATTCAGTTCTCAGTTTGGGCTAAGGTCATGAATTCAGCATCAGGATGAAGACCAGCATCTGGCTCTGGGCTGGGTGTGGAGCCTGCTTAAGATTATCTCTCTCTTTCTCTCTCTCTCTCTCCATTTACCTCTCTCCTGCTCATTCTCACCTGCTCTCTCTCTCTCTCAAAAAAAAAAAAAAAAGCTCTCTAATCATTTTCTTAGTTGTATCCCACATATCTTGATATTTAGTTTTAATTTTCATACAGTTAAAAATAAATCTAATTATCTTTCTGGTTTCTTATTTGATGCATAGATTACTTAAACATAATATTTGGGAGTTTTCAAGATAGTTTTCTATAAATGACTTCTAACTGAATTTAATTGTGGTCAGAAAACATACTTGGTATGATTTTAATCCTTGCAAATTTGATAATAGCTTTTATGGCTCAGAATAAGTTCTATTTCAGTGTGCCTTCTGTGTTCACTTGAAAAGAATTTATATCATTTTGTCATGAAAAATAAGATACAAACAGAGAGGGAGGCAAACCATAGGAGACTCTTAACTATAGGGAAGAAACTGAGAGTTTCTGGAGGAGGGGAGGGGAGGGGATGCACTAAATGGGTTATGGGCATTAAGGAGGGCACTTATAATGAGCACTGGGTGTTATATGCAAGTGATAAATCACTAAATTCTATCCCTGAAACTAGTAGTACAATATATGTTAACTAATTTGAACCTAAATAAAATCTAAAAAAAAAAAAAAAGAATGTTCTAATATGTCACTTTGATTAATGTGGTTTTTTTGTTCAAGACTTTATTTTTGGAGGGGGTACCTGGGTGACTCAGTTGGTTAAGTATCTGCTTTCAGCTCAGGTCATGATCTCAGGGTACTGGGATCAAACCCCACATCAGGCTCCCTGCTGAGTGGGGAGTCTGCTTCCCTCTTTCTCTCTGCCCCTCCCCACAACTCGTGTTCATGTGCTCTCTCTTTCAAATAAATAAAATCTTTTCTAAAAAAATGACTTTTTTTTTAGTGTAGTTGGCACACAATGTTACATTAGTTTCAGGTGTACAATTAGAGATTTAACAAGTTTATACATTATGCTTTGCTCACCACAACTATAGCTACCATTTGTTCCATTACATTCTTATTATGATATCATTGATTCTATTCCTTGTCCTCTGCTTTTTATTCCTGTGACTTACTCCATAATTGGAAGCCTGTATCTCCCTCTCCCCTTCACTCACTTTGCCTAGCCCACACTTACTTCTTTCCTTCCCCTCTGGCAACCATCAGATATTTTTCTGTGTTTATAGTTCTGATTCTGCTTTTTTTCATTTGTTCATTTTTTTAAAGATTCCATTTATGAGTGGATCATAGGGTATTTGTCTTTCTCAGTCTGACTTATTTCACTTAGCATAATACCATCTACGTCCGTTCATGTTATCGCAGAAGGCAGGATCTCATTCTTTTTGTGGCTGTGTAATAATCCATTGTGTAAAAATATACCATATTTTTCTTATCCATTCATTCTGTTGTTGGACAGGTTCCTTCCATGTTTTGGATATTGTAAATAATGCTGTAGTAAATATCAGGGTGCATATATCTTTCTGAATTAGTGCTTTTATTTTTCCTGGTTAAATACCCAGTAGTAGAATTATTGGATCAAATAGTATTTCTATTTTTAATTTTTTGAAGAACCACTATACTGTTTTTCACAGTAGTTGTGCCAGTTTCCATTCCCGCCAACACTGTGTAAGGATTCCATTTACTCCACATCCATACCAGCACTGTTGTTCCTTGTGTTTTTGACTGTGGCCATTCTAACAGGTGTGAGGTGATACCTCTTTGTAGCTTTTAGATGAGGAAAAGAAATAAGAGCATCTATATTGGTAAAAAAGAAGTTAAACTGTCACTATTTTCAGACGATATGATATTATACATAGAAAATCTTAATGATTCCGCCAAAAAAGGGGGTAGAATTAATAAACAAATTCACTAAGTGGCAAGGTACAAAATTAATACCCAGAAATAGACAGCATTTTTACATACTAACAATGAAGTCACAGAGAGAGAAGTTTATAAAAACAGCATTTTCAGTTGCACCAAAAATAATAAAATAACATCAAGACTTCATAACATTTATGATTTTCTGTTTGTCCTATAACATATACAGAGCAGAGCATTGAAATTTCTGTTACAGTTGTGGATTTATCTATTTCTCCTTGCAATTCAAATATGTATCACTTATTTCAACTTCATTTAAGTTGCATAAATGTAAGGATTGTTAAGTCTTCTTGCTGAATTGGCCCCTATATTATTGAGAAATGGCCCCTTTTATCCTTAGTAACATTTTTCTAAAATTTTATTTATTTGAGAGAGAGGTGGGGGGGAGGGCAAAAGGGGAGAGAGAGAGTCCCAAGCAGCTTCCATGCTGAACCCAGAGCCACACTCAGGGCTCAATCTCAGTACTCTGAGATCATGTCCTGAGCCAAAACCAAGAGTCAGTCACTCAACCCACTGAGCCACTCAGGTGCCCCTATCCTTAGTAAAGTTTTTTACTATGAAATTTATTCTGTTTGTTATTATTATAGGTGCTCCCAGCTTTCTTATGATTAGTGTTAGCATGTTTAACATTTGTATCCTTTTACTTTTAACCTGCTTGTGTTTTTATATTTGATTTTGATTTCTTTTTGCAGAATATAATTGGGTTTTGTATTTTATCCAATTTGATAGTCTCTTTTCATTGGTTCACTTACACCATTTATATTTAGTGATTGATAGGATTGGGTTAAATTTATCATGTGGGATTTACTTTCTACTTCATTTGTTATTTTTTCTTTTTCCACATTTTCTACTTTAGTCTTGATTATTTGATCATTGTTATCATTTAATTCACTTTGTTTTCTATTAACTATAATTGTTTCTTGTATCATTTTACAGTTTATGGTTTGTGAAATATGGTTTATAATAGACATCTTTATGGGTTATAGTGCACATCTTTTAATTTTAATTTCAAGGGATATTATAGCACTTAATGTGTACTATAAGAAACTTAGGGGAAAGAAAAGAAACTTAGAATGCTATCCTTCCATTTTTCTCCTACCAGTCTTTGTGCTATCATTGTTATTTTTTTTACAGATATTACAAACCCCACAACACAGACCTTTTTTCTTTGAACAAATCAATTATATTTTAAAGATAATTAAATAAGAGAAATACTTATTATAGATTAATTCACACAGTGACAACTTCTAATGTTCTTCATTTTGGGGGGGCATATGTCATGATTTTCACTTGGTAATACTTTTCTTTTGTCCAAAGCACTTCCTTTAAGATTCCTTAGAGCGCAGATCTACTTGGCTGTCAGTAGTTTGTGTATGTAGCAAGTATCTTTATTTCACTTTTATTTTTGAAAACTATTTTCACTGGTTATAGAATTACAGGATAACGGTATTTTCTTTCAACTTTCAAGATTCTGCTCTATTGCCTTATTGTTAGCATTGCTTATGGCAAAATATTTGCTGTCATTCTTAGTTTCCTTACTTGTAACATGTCTTTTATTTTCTGGCTGTTTTAAAATTTTTGTTTGTCATAATTATGATATTCCTTGCTTTAGTTGTTTCCAGCTTTCTTGTCTTGACTTTTATTGAAATTTGGGGGGTTGTACTCTTTATAATTTAAAAAAATAGTTATTTTTCCAAATATTTTGTTTCTTTCACCCTTTCTCTTTTTGGGGAATTTCAAATACATATGTATCAATGTGTTTTAATTTATGTCAGAGCTCACTGGTACATTCTTTTCTTTTTAAGATTGTTTTAATCTTTTATCTTTCTGTATTTCATTTTATTTTCAGGCTTTTTTTAAGGTGTGTTTCATTTTAAATATTTTCTTTTATCTATTTGAGAGAGAGAGTAGGGGGTGTTGGAGGGGCAGAGGGAGAGGACTAGCAGACTCCCCACTGAGCAGGGAGCCCACACAGGACTCTATCCCATGGCCCTGTGATCATGACCTGAGCCAAAATCGAGAGCCAGATGCTTAATCAACTGAGCCACCCAGGTGCCCCAGCTGTGTTTCACATTGGTTTGTCTCTCTTTGTATGTCTTCAAGTTCATTAATCCTTCCTACTGCTCTATGCTGCATTTAACCCCAGGATATTTTCCATTTCATTCATTTTCACAATACAATTTTGTTTAGGATTTTAAAAATATTTTTAAGTCAAACTACTATAATCTGTGTTTAGCTTCTTGTACACATTGGCTACTAATTTTGTTACCTTTATCATTTATGGTTCTGTTTTGATTAGTTTTTCTCATCATTATATATTCCTTACTTCTTTGGCTACCTGATAATTCTTTAATTCCAAAATATAGGAATTTTTACTTTGTTGGGTGATAGACATATTCATGTAAATTTTTATATAAATTCATATATTAATATTCTTGAACTTTGTTCCAGAATACAGTTATGTTACTTCTAATCTTTGTATTGTAACAGTAGATGAGCCTTTTGTCAAAGGCAAATTTTGCTTCACTACTAATGCAAAGTCCTACTGAGTACTCTGCTTAATCTTCCATGATTTATGAGGTTTCCTATTTGGTCCAGCAGGAACATGAACTATTAAAGCCCTGTGTTAGCTTTGGTTATTATTTCCTCAAGTCCTTCTGAGTTGTTCTTTCCCATGCCTTTATTATTTTTCTGAATTGTATATACTGATCAATACTCAGCTGAACATTCTAAGAGAACTCTGCACATCTCCAGAGCTTTCTCTTTGTGCGGACTCATTCCCTTTTAGTGCTATGCCCTGCCATTTCTAGTCAGATTGACCACTCAAGAATCATAGATCTATTCTCTCATGTTTGCAAGATTTCCTGTTGCTACTTGGAGTCTGAAACCTTGTACTACAGCCTGGAAACTCCCCAGGCACTAAACTGGGTCAAATCATAGGGCTCATGTTGCAATTTCCCTGTTCTTAGGGGTCACTGATTTTTGTTGCCTGATGTTTAACACCTTTAAATCATAGTTTTGTATATGTTGTTCAATTTTAGTAGTTTCAGAGCAGAGAATTTACTTTCTCTTACTCCATCTTGGCCAAGAATGTAAGTCTTTGATTCCTAGAAAATTATGATCCATATTCTAGGACAAGATAGGGACTTTATATTTCTCTAACAGTACCCAGCCAGTTGCATTATTGGATCTGTTTTATTGTAATTTTTTTCTGAGAAGAATGTATGAAATAAAATTCAGGTATTTTCATCTATCAAAATGTTTAAACCAAGGAAGGCAATATGAATAAAGAAATGCATTAGTTAATTCATATATTTGTAACAGAACAAGATAAAAAGGAGAAATTAATCCCAAGCTAGTATTTTGGTGGGGTTAGTACAATCAATCTTATGGGTGATGTTCTTTTGGTTAGGATGATAACTTGTTGAGCTGGAATGGTCTTTTCCATGTGCAAAGGCTGATCCCACATCTGTATCTACGTTTGGGGTAGAGACTAAGTCTCTAAAAGTAAGAGAAAGAGATAGCTAAACACTTTGATAAAAGTTAGAAGGTTTTTGAGTATTCACATACTAGAGCTAGAGGGAGTGAGATCAAAGAAAACTAGAAACAGAGAGGCAGTAGGTGTGCTGAAAATATCCTCAAGAATTTCATGTAGTTTTTGTACCTACCTAGAGATACTAAGTATGGAATTATTTAAGCAGAAATGACATTATAGTTGATGTTTTATTTTCTGTGCAAATTACCCTGACATATTAAAATAAACATGAAATTGTGTAATATATTTGACACTTGGTAGCATATTGGGAAGAGGGAAGAGGAGCTGTATCCAGAGTGGAATAGAGTGAACCTCTAAAAAAGCATGGTCCCTGCAGCTGATAGGAGTAACATTTATAAACAGATGGGAATATAGCAACAGGTTCAGTTGTACTGACAGGGATAAAACATCAGCTTTCTCAAAAGCCCCTAGATTGCTGGTACTTTTTCAGAGTGCATTATGATAATGATAACAGCAATTGCACTTATTTTCATTGTTCGTATTCTACATATGAAATTAAAGTAATAAGTCATTGACCATTTACTAAGTCAATCCAGCTTAAGTGTTGGAAAGAGGTTTGTTTTTTTTTTTTCCAAAATATTTGTCCTAAAATATGAAGCATTTCTTTTGCTTCTGTGACAGTTATTCACTATTTCTGGAATTCCATTACTGAAACTATTTTTGGTATAATTTTGATCCACATCAGAGAAATAAGCACTTAACTATAAATTATACTGACTGTATCATTCATGAATTAATCATTCATGTTCTTCAGTAATCTTTGATTGATTTTTGTCTTTTCCAATTCAAATCTACCTTTAATGGGTGCAAGTTTGGTGCCATTAGTATTCAGAAAGCAAATATCAAAGAGAAATTATTGTTAAAAAATATTTTAGATGAAAAGAGTTGAAATTTGTCAATGCTGTATTTTTTTTTTTTGTAGTTGTTCCCCCTGGCCCAAGCATGCTCTGTTTAGTACTTCAAAGACCTATCACAATGTAGGCAAAAAGCACAAATGAAATTCTGCTGAAGTTGTATGGTTTTTTAAAAGTTTTTATTTATTTATTTATTTTTAAAGATTTTATTTATTTATTTGACAGACAGAGATCACAAGTAGGCAGAGAGGCAGGCAGAGAGGGGGAAGCAGGCTCCCTGCTGAGAAGAGAGCCCAATGTGGGACTGGATCCCAGGACCCTGGGATCACGACCTGAGCCGAAGGCAGAGGCTTTAACCCACTGAGCCACCCAGGCACCCCTAAAAGTTTTTATTTAAATTCCAGTTAATTAAGGGGTGTCTGGGTGGCTCAGTTGGTAAGCATCTGCTTTTGATTCAGGTCATGATCCCCAGGGTCCTGGGATGGAGTATCTGCATCCTGCTCAACAGGAAGCCTGCTTCCCTGCTTCCCTCTGCCCTCTACCCTGCTTGTGTTCCCTCTCTCGCTGTGTCTCTCTCTTTCAAATAAATAGAATCTTTTTAAAAATTTTAAAAAGTAAATTCCAGTTAGATAACATCCAGTGTAACACTGATTTCAGGTGTACAGTATAGTGATTCAGCACTTCCATACAACAGTCAGTGCTCATCACAACAAGCACCCTCTTTACTGGGTGTGTTGTAAAACTATGAATTCTGTTATGCTGAAAAGAAATTAAATTAATAAAAAAAAGCACCCTCTTTAATCCCCATCACATATTTCACCCATCTTTCTACCTACCTCGCCTCTGTTAGGATTTTTATTTTTAAAAATCATTTTCTCAGTTTATTATACATCAGTGTGGTACATATGAGGACATAGGTAACAATGATTTAAATTACCCTATCAACTATTACTTTTCTATTTTTTATGTCTTTTAGTAGCTCAGTCTATAAACTGGCTTTCTATTTTCCTGTTTATTATGTATAACTATTAGGCAGGAAGACTTGGTCAACTTTTTACATATCTAATTTTTAATGCCTCAGGTACTGAACAATTAAATAATTGAGTATCATTGTCTGAATACATATATTTAGAAATTGTTCCCTTTTAGGATCCCTGATATGTGGAAAAATATTTTCTTATGAATTCACATGTTTCCTTGCAGATATCTATGCTGAGCATAGTCTGGGTTTTAGGATATAAACTTCCAAAGTGACAAATTCAAACTGGAAGGAGGAGAGTGTATATGCTCTAATAAGTTGTTTAGTTCTTTGGGATATTTTATTGTGACTTTTAGAAAGTATCACATAATTTTCTATGTCAGCATTGTGGTCTGTTTTTTAATATCTTTTAGTTTAAAAATAAGTGTTTTCTTTAAACTTTATATCTACTTTAAAAGAATAACTGATACTCTGGAGTTATAAAACTATTAACAAAATTTACATTCAGTTGAATATTTTGAGAAAATATTCTCAGGCTCTTGTCCTGCTTTTAGTGGGTTTTGGGGATGATTTGTGTTATAGTTTTACATCACAGATTTGGTAGGGTTTCTGATTTGTTTTTATACCTGAAATGTGAGTTTTCAAAACAATGACCTGACAGGTGTAGTGCAGAAAAGTTGAGAATTTTTCTCTAATCCAATGATACATTTGCTTCAATCAAGGTTGACAGTAAAAAACTATAATAAGTAATCCTAGGAGGGGCATCTAACATTCCATTTTTCCTTTTTAAGTTTAACATTGATTTTTTTTGTGTATAGACATCCTTAAAGCATAGCAAATGAGTATGAAAAAGTACAGAACTGGAAAATGAGGGGGCTGCAGATTGCTATTAGTACATACAGAGTATTTTATTTCACTGCCCAGTGTTTCTTATGTCAGTAGACATTGAATTATGCTCTCCTTTCTCATTTTGAATAAATCCTTCATAGTGGCATTCTGAGAGATTTTCAAAAACTGTTGTACTCTGAGGTAATTCACAATGATATTTTGGCATTCCTCGAATCACATAATTTGATTATATTTTATCCATACTTAATGTTAGTTCTACTATTTACTCATGTGCAGATATAGCTAACTTGTCACAGGTATCCCAGAGCACTTTCTTTCTCATTGGTAAAGCTGCATATTTAAAGAAAAAGATATAGTAAACTGGAAACTGTACTCCAAATAGTGATCTAAAATCTCCACTCTTAAAAACAGTAGATATCTCACTCTCTGACTTGCTAACAAACTTGCTAACAGCACAGCTGCCAGCTCTTGATTTACTTCAAAGGAGAAATGTAATGTCAAGGAAAAATAAACTCTACACATCAGAAATTCCTTGTAGAAAATATATGCATAGAATTTTAAATACTTTCAACAAATATTGTTAGTTTAAGAATTAATAAAGAGTATTTTTATTGTATACCACCCGATTCAAGTTGAGATCTGCAGGAATGGGAGTATTGAGAAAGGATGATATTAAAATTGAATACAGCAGTTATTTTCTGCCAGAGTGAAGTTCAATCACATTTAATAGGCAGTTAAAATCTATGTGTTCCCCCTTTAAAGTGGTGGGCAGGTACATATACAAAATTCTGTTTATAAGCCTTGGAAACTACAGAGTAAGGGAGAAGGAATATATGAGACTACTGCCACAAAGGACTTCCTTTTTTTTTTTTTTTGGAGGAGGAAGGACTGTCATTATGCCCTTTGTTGTAATGGATGAAACAAGATAGAGAATAAAGAATGTTTACTATTCTGAGGAATCCTGACACTTCATATGATTCATTTCACAACCAATCCAGCATTTCTTGTTTAAAACAAAATTATAAATATATTTTGGCTTGACTTTCTTTATTCCAAAAGGATAGACAAAAAAAATCTAGTTATGATATATAATTTTCAAGAATATGTGAACATAGCTTTTCTAAAAATATACATGCAAAATAATTATTTTGTTGGTATAGCTGGGTGATATATATATATATATATATATATATATATATATATATATATATGCATCTCAGACAAAATAAAGTTTAAAAGCAAAAACTGTATTCCAAAGTGTCTGCACCAACTTGCATTCCCACCAACAATGTAAGAAGGTTCCCCTTTCTCCACAATTTCTACAATATTTGTTGTTTCTTGCCTTGTAAATTTTTGCCATTTTTGCCATTCTAACTGGTGTAAGGTGGTATCTCAGTGTGGTTTTGATTTGAATTTCTCTGATGGCTAATGATGATGAACATTTTTTCATATGTCTGTTAGCCATTGTATGTCTTCTTTGGAGAAGTATCTATTCATGTTTTCTGCCCATTTTTTAAACTTGATTATTTATTTTTTGGGTGTTGAGTTTGAGAAGTTCTTTATAGAGCTTGGATATTAGCCCTTTGTCTGTAGTGTCATTTGAAAATATCATCTTTGACTATTTATTTTTATTTTTTTAATTTCTTTTCAGCGTAACAGAATTCATAGTTTTACACCACACCCAGTGCTCCATGCAATGCGTGCCCTCCACTATACCTACCACCAGGCTCCCCCAACCTCCCACCCCCCGCCCCTTCAAAACCCTCAGGTTATTTTTCAGAGTCCATAGTCTCTCATGGTTCATCTCCCCCCCAATTTCCCTCAACTCCCTTCTCCTCTCCATCTCCCCATGTCCTCCATGTTATTTGTTCTGCTCCACAAATAAGTGAAACCATATGATAATTAACTCTCTCTGCTTGACTTATTTCACTCAGCATCGTCTCTTCCAGTCCCGTCCATGTTGCTACAAAAGTCGGGTATTCATTCTTTCTGATGGAGGCATAATACTCTATAGTGTATATGGACCACATCTTCTTTATCCATTCGTCTGTTGAAGGGCATCTTGGTTCTTTCCACAGTTTGGTGACCGTGGCCATTGCTGCTATAAACATTGGGGTACAGATGTCCCTTCTTTTCACTACATCTGTATCTTTGGGGTAAATACCCAGTAGCACAATTGCAGGGTCATAGGGAAGCTCTATTTTTAACTTCTTGAGGAACCTCCACACTGTTCTCCAGAGTGGCTGCACCAACTTGCATTCCCACCAACAGTGTAAGAGGGTTCCCCTTTCTCCACATCCTCTCCAACACACGTTGTTTCCTGT
>PISX010029632.1:0-19805 GCA_004024625.1 Mellivora capensis
CAAAAAAATAACCAATACTATATGATTTGAAGAAGGAAGTTTTCAAAAACATTTAAAAGTTCTGCTTCAATAAAAGTAATTACTTCAGATTTATTAAGCCTCTACTATAGAGGAGATAGTGAAATAAAACGAATTGGCAATTTAGAGGGAAATGAAAAGTTGTAGTAACCACACACACTAGTTGGAAGGTGAGAGCCGTAACTTTTAGGGGAAACTGCTTCTGAGTTGCTCATTCTGTGCTTGAAAAATTACCTGATCATTTAGGACTCAGAATAAAGTGTTCAAAGCACCGTACTTTGCGAAGTAGGCTACTTCTGGGTCTCTAACTTTTCTTCTACTGGGATTCTGGGTGAATTCAACAAAGGCCTATTTGCAAGGCCTGGTCAACAGGAGGAGAAAAAGCCGAGATTTCCCTCATCTCCCCACAGAAAAGAATTGCCAGGGCTTAAGGACATACAAGGCTGTTCATGTTTCAAGGGACCTTGCCTGCTCTTATTATTCATTATATGAAATAAGTGTGAGAAAGTAATCTTCTGAATGAAGAAAACGAAGGGAATTTGTTCTCAAGCAATCAAGAATTCTGATGCCAACTGCTGACAGAAGTTGTCTGGGAATATCAGCTGCACAGCACCTAGAAACTTGGCTCCCATGACAAGTTACATCCTTTTTGTCAAGGAACAGCTACAACTTGTCCCTTGAGAAGCTGAGGTTTCATTCAGCCCTTTCTGGTGAGAGAATGTGGGGTTAGGCAGCTAGAGCTCCCAACTGGCTCGGTGACCAGGAAATGAAGAGTAAACAGCCATGGTCATTTTTTGACAACTCTATTCATTTCACCACAAAATTACTGGAAGGGGGTATTTATTTATTTATTTATTTATTTATTTCAATTTTTAAAAACATATATATTTTATTTAAATTTTAGTTAACATACAGTGCAATATTGGTTTCAGGAGTAGAATTCAGTGATTCATCACTTACATACAACACCAGGGCTCCTCACAGGTATCCTAAGAAGGGGTTCATTAAACCAAACCAAATTTTCAGTGGAAAAATTCACAATAGGATAGCATCTTCTTTTGTAGTATAGTCAGAACAATTATAGTACTCCAATCCTTTAAAGACATGATGTTTTCCTGGGGAAGGCATGAAGTGAAATGTGACTTTAAGCTTTTATGCTACTTCTATGTCTCAGAAATACAGTAGCAATAAATCCCCACTAAATAAACAGAAGGATTAGACAAAGCATTTTCATTTTAGGGACAGAGCAGGACTGAAACAAATATGAAACAATGTTTTAGATAAACAGTCAAAATACTGCTAAACCTAGACAAAAAACAAGGGCATAATTCTGGTCAGCTTCTAGAGAGCCAGGGCTGTATATAGTAGATGGCTTTAAATGGACCATAATGAGACAGGGTACATATAAAGTAGTTTACATCAGGGTAAGTAAAATATGTGAACCAGCTTTAGCCATCATTGGTTTGAGCATTCAGATTCATAATGATACATGTAGGCTTTCTACACCCACAACTGACTCCCAGAAGTAAGTGAATGGCTTTATCCATGATTTGTTCTTTTAAGAGGTGATAATGAAAATGATGGAAAGGAAGACCATGGAGTTGAACTCTTAAACTTGTCAGTCACGACTTGCTATCTTCTTTATTGTGAAATCGTTATAAGTTTTGTCCTAACTTAACTATTGGAGTGACAATCTGGATTGGGATAATAAATGTGAACATTATACTGAGAAGCATACACTTGTATTATTTTATTATTAGATAGAATTTTTATCTGTTATCACATTTCAAGAAAATAGTACCTCTATAAAACTCATTTTGTTGGTTAAGATTTTTGAAATGCTAATTGATTTGGGTGAGATCCATATATTAGGACTTACCATGTTTCCATTAGCCATCCACATGATCTCTTGTGTGGTCCATAATATTCTTGAAAGGCATAAATTTATGTCTTTAGAAATCTGTTTTTATTCTCATTTCCACTAGGGGGCCATTCAAACGTCACCATCACCTTCATCCTCACCTATCTACTAAAAGTGAAATAGCCTTTTCTGTCCTAAGAGCAAATATGCTTTAGTAAAAATGAAAGTAGCAACTGACTTCTAATTTTTTTTTTTAAATTCTGGTTTAACTGGGTCAACAGGAATTATTCATTGAAAAGCAGAGGCTTTCAATATGACTTCTCTGGAGGGGTTGTCCTATCAAGAATAAAAATTTCACAGTCAAAGAAAGACAAATACCATATGTCTGCACTTTGTGGAATCTAACAAACAAAACAAACAAATGAGAAAGAGAAACAGAATCATACATTCAAAGAAGTGAAAACTGCTGGTTGCCCGAGGGGAGGGATTAGGGGGTTGGGTGAAATAGGTGAAGAGAAATAAAAAGTATAAACTTCCAGTTATAAAATAAATGAGTCATGGAAATGTACAGTGCAGAGAAAGCTACAGCATAGTCAATAATATTGTAATAACTTTGTATGGCCTCAGATGGTAACTACACTTACTGTGGTGATTACAGAATAATGTATAGAATTGTCAAATCAGTATGTTGTACACCCATAACTAATACAAAATTGTTTGTTAACTGTACTTCAATTAAAAAAAATAAAATCTCATATTTTATTCATGATAAATGAACATGAGATTCATTTACTAATTCATGCATTCCACCAGTATTGTGTACCTATCTGTAATCCTTTTCTTCTCTGGGTGATAGAATGAAACAGTCTTGGAAACCGTGCCTTGAACATTTCTTCCACCAATCTGTCACTCCTGAAGATTTACCTAAACTCTCAAGCAAGACAGGTACATAAAACTCTTTAAAATGATTTTATTGGGAGCACCTGGGTGGCTTTGTTGGTTAAGCATCTGTCTTCTGCTGGGGTCCTGATCCCAGGGTCCTGGGATTGAGCCCTGCATCAGGTTCCCTGCTCAGCAGAGAGCCTACTTCTTCCTCTTCCTCTGCCTGTTGGCTCTACATCTCTCTGTCAAATAAATAAAAAAGATCTTAAAAAAAAAAGAATTAGTAGTATATAGAATAAACAAGTAATTTGTTATGGTTGCAGTCCTTTGGTACTGTGTACCTGATGGTGATTGGATGGCTTTAGGGAAATACAGCCAAAATTAAATTAGGAAAGTAAATTGGGGTAATGCAATTTGAAATTCCCATCTTTTTTTTCTCTTCAGAATATTGGACAGGCAAATGCATTTGTGAAATAGGTCTAATTGTTTGGTTCTTGTGTCTGATGGCTTCATTTTGGATTCTGGCTTGACCATTTATTAGCTGTGGATCTTCGGTCAGGATATATGTTTGTACATAGATGTTGCACAGAGATGTGAACTTCTCTGATATTGGTATCTTCTAGTTGGAATTGTTTTAAAATTGAAGTCAGCCAGAGAGTAATCATGTCATAATTGTCACAGTCTGTACATATTGGAAAAATGAATATCCAGCTTTAAAATCTATAGAATGGATGGCAGAGGCATAGAAGATAATCTGAGTGATACCATTGGAATTTTCTTTTATTCTTCCACATTGACTTAGTTTGGGGCAGGCCTCAGGGAGCTCGTGAATCAAATATGTAGAGCAGTAAGTTCGGTGTGACATTTTTATGAAGTTAGCTTAACATCACATCATCAGTGATTTTTGGTTAGTTCATAAAGTCTTTTAAGAAATATTGTGAACTGGGGCGCCTGGGTGGCTCAGTGGGTTAAAGCCCCTGCCTTCAGCTCAGGTCATGATCCCAGGGTCCTGGGATTGAGCCCCGCATCGGGCTCTCTGCTCAGCAGGGAGCCTGCTTCCTCCTCTCTCTCTCTGCCTGCCTCTCTGCCTATTTGTGATCTCTGTCTGTCAAATAAATAAATAAAATCTTTAAAAAAAAAGAAATATTGTGAACTCATAATGATATAATATATGATATATTATATATATAATATAATATGTAATATATTATATGTTACATAATATAATATGTAATGATATAATAATAACAGAGGAAAATATTATCAAAATTGCCAAAAAATGATTAACTATTATATTCTGAATGTTAATACATTTTAGGAATACCTTAACTAATTACTTTTGCTTATATTTCTACCTGTATATGTACAGTGGTGATGGTTGCTAATAAAATCTCTAATTTGTCTATAAAGCTCTAAGTGATAGGAGGAATTGTATCAGATTAATTAGCATTTTAAAATTTCCTTCTTATTGATCTTAGTATCTTATTTTTTATAAAAAGTAGTAATAATACATACCCAAGAAAGATTAAATTAACCCATGAAAAATGCCCTAACAAAGAGAAAAAGGTCCCTAAAATATATTACTGTTTAGTGTCAGTGAAAAACTATGGACATAGACCATTAATGTGCAATAAATAATAATCTGATGATATAAACTATTTTAAAGTATTCCTTGCATTATCCAGCATATATTACTTTAGGATTTTTTTTTTTAAACTGTTCATGAGCCAAGTTATAAGTGCTTCACTCTAAGGTTGCATTTGGAAAACTTTACAGGTATGACTCTTAAAGCAATTTGAAAGAAGAAAACAATGGTCTGGATTATCTGAAAGAGGAGACATCAATATGGAGAGCAGAATAAGTTTATTTATTCTATCTGCTGAAAAAACTCTGATTTTTTTTTTTTTAATAGACCTTCTGGTCTAAGCATGAGTGGTAATAACCGCTGGCTGTATTACTCTTCCCCTGAGATCCTATTAGTTCTTTTGTGCTTGACCTTCCCTGATCTGGCAGTTTTATTGGCCAGTTCTTCTGGGAAACTTGGTGGTTTTGTGAAGCAAAAGAGGCACTAAAATATTTCGAAGTCCCACTCCTGTTTTGTTCAAAAGATAGTGCTTTGTAACCACAGTCCTATCCATTAGCCGTTAGCCATCATGGGGTTGTGGAAACAAGGCACATGCAGTTCCAGCTCAGCTTCCAAGACAGACTGATTGCCACAGAAACTGGGATGGGGGAGGGGAGGCAGGGAAGGTCCGTCACACCCCTGGAGGTCTCCCATTTACATTTTATTTTTGAATGACCTGGACAACTCCCACAAATACTAGAACTTGTAGTTTACTGCATTTTTCATTCCTTTTAGATAAGAGTGCCTGTTATTTTAAGACGAATCAATTTTATTCTATTTACAGCCTTAAATAATAAATCAAATCAGCGTTCAGATTGAGGAAATATGGTTACTACTAAATATTCATTGGGAGTGAATGCAGCAGTATGTCTTTGTTAATGTGGTCTTCTGGGTTTAGTTTTGTGACTTATTTAGCTAAATTCAATTGAACTTAATTGATTTAGCAAAGCCAGGCATAAAATATAGAGAAATGGAGTGCCTATGAGAGAACAAGGCAGTTATGAATTCATAAATAGAGATGGATATAAGAATTATAAATAAGATCCAGGATGCAGAGCATAAAACTTAAGGAGATAACAGAGAAGAGTTTATGACATGTTTGCCTCAATCAGTCTACTCTTGTTTCTCTAAAAATACTTAACTTCTGCATCTCAGCAGCAGATTAATTTTGACCCAACCCCCCACCTTCTGCCCTTAATTGCATCATTTTGTTTCTAAAAGCAGAGCTAATGTTTCATGATGCTTATCTGGAGGCAGGGGCCTTTTTTAGTATCATTCAAACATTTATTCTATTTCCAAGAGCAGAATTCCTTAATTTATTCATTCATTCAAAAATATATTTTTAATCTCTACTATCTGCTAGATACAGATTGGATCGGATTGAATTCAAGGAAAGGAAAGAAAAAAAAAAAAAAAAAAAGGAAACCAGCATAGTATCCAGGATGTTACTATCTGAGAAAGGAAACAAAGGATGGAAAGCAAGTTTGAGGCAGAGATGACAGTTTATGATCTCTGTTTTGACTGTGAGGAGTTTGAATTACCTTGGGACATATCAGTGAAAGTAGCAATTAAGCCACACAGGTGAGAGGTGCTGAAAAACTATCCGACCTGGAGATAAATTTTGAAAGTATATAGAATTGAGAGGCATATCTTACTTAAACAGCCTGTGAATATAAAACAATCACCTTTTTTTTTTTTTTGTAGGTGATAGTAGTTATTCAGTGATACTGATTTTTTAGTCAGATTTATTGAGGTATAATTTGCATACAGTAAGACTTACTCCCTCTAGGTGTTCTATTAATTTAGAAAAATGTATATAGTTGTGTAACCACCACTGCAGTCAATATAGAAAGAATTTCCATTATCTCAAAAAGTTTCTTTGTGTCTGTTTTCAATCTCTTCCCTCCAACCCCAGTCTTTGGCAACCTGTAAACTTTTCCCTATCCCTTGAATTTTACCTTTTACAGAATGTTACATAAAGGTTATCATACATTATGTAACATTTTTGAAGGTGCCTTCTTTTACTCGGTGTAACACCCTTGATTTCTTTGTCCTATGTACCAGTAATTCATTCCTTTCTATTCCTGAGTAGGATCCAATGTACAGATGTATAATATTGTGTTTACTCATTCAAAACGTGGTGGACATTGTAGCTGTTTCCAGACTTGAGTGATCATGAACACAGCTGCCATGAACATTCAAATATAGATTTTTGTGTTGATGTAAATTTTTTATTATCTTGGGTGAATATTTAAAAATGGGGTTGCTGGGTCATATAGTTAACATATGTTTTAACCTTAAAAGAAACTGCCAATGTTTTCCAACTGGCTGTGCCATTTTACATTCCTACCAGTAATGTGTGAACACTCCAGTTGTTTTGACTCATTAGCATTTAATATTGTCAGTATTTTTTAAAAATTAATTCTAGTAAGTTTGTACTGGTATTTTATCATGATTGTAATTTGAATCTCACTAATCATATCATACATTTTATCATGTTTATTTACCATCAGGATATTTTCTTATTAAAATATACTCTGTGGCTTTCAGTGTATGTCTTATAGTTTTTGATTAAGTTTTATGCTTTTTGATGGTACTGTTAATGGAATTGTCTTCTTAATTTCATTTTTACATTGTTCATGTATTTACAGAATCACAACTGTTTTGTTGTATTGATTTTGAATCCTGCAACATTTCTAAAATAATATATTAGATCTAATAGTTGTGTGTGTGTATATACTTTAAGATCTTATCATCTGCAAATAGAGACAGTATCACTTCTTCCTTTTCAATATATATGTTTTATTTTCTTGCCTAATTGTCCCAGCTAGAATAATATTGTACAGTATTGAATAGAAGTGGCAAAAGCAGACACCCTTGTTTTGTTCTGGATCATAGGTGGAAAGCTTCCAAGATTTCACCATTAGCTATAATAGTTGCTGTAGGTTTTTATAGATACCCTGTATCAGATTAAGGAATTTTCCTTCAAAACTTCCCATCTTAGTTTGTTGAATGTTTTGTTTTTATCATGAATACATGCTGGGTTTTCTCAAATGTTTTTTCTGCATCTAGTGAAATAATCCTTTTTCCCCTTTATTCTATATTGTGTGGATTGATTTTCATATGTTAAAAAAGAACTCACATTCCTGTGATAAATCCAGCATGGTTATGATGTATAATCCTTTCTGTGTGCTGCTTATTTGGGTTTGCCAAATATGTTAGCAATGCTTTTTGATGAAATGTTTGATGAAGAACCTTTTTCATCAAATTTGGGAAGGTTTTGACCATTTTTTTCAAAAACCCCTTCTTCCTTTTCTCTCCCTCCTTTCTTCCTGGGATTCCCATTATACATATGTTCATATGCTCCATGGTGTTCCCACAGGTCTTGGCTCCATTCATTTTTCTTCATTATATTTTCTATCTTAGATTGGATAATCTAACTTGACCCCTCTTCAAGTTTGCTGATCCTTTCTTCTCAAATCTCCTATTGAATTTTTTACTATTTCATTTCAGTTCTACTTTGCAATTTCAAAAATTTTATTTGGTTCTTTTTATAATTTCTGAATCTTTATTGATACTGTCTTTTTGGTGAGATAGCACTCTCATACTTTTCTCTTTTAGACACAGTATTCTTAAGCTTGTTGATTATGTTTCAAGTAGCTCATTTTTTTTTTTTTAAGATTTTACTTATTTATTTGACAGACAGAGATCACAAGCAGGCAAGAGAGGCAGGCAGGGAGAGAGAGGAGGAAGCAGGCTCTCCGCGGAGCAGAGAGCCCAATGTGGGGCTGGATCCCAGAACTCCGGGATCACAACCCAAGCCAAAAACAGAGGCTTTAAACCACTGAGCCACCCAGGCGCCCCTCAAGTAGCTCATTTAAAGTATCTGTCTAGGATGCCTGGTGGCTCAGTCAGTTAAGCATCTGTCTGAAGCTCAGGTCATGATCCCAGGGTCCTGGGATTGAGTGCCCTGTGGGGGTCCCTGCTCAATGGGGAATCTGCCTCTCTCACTTCCCACCCCCCTGCTCATGCTTGCTCTCTTTCTCTCATCTCAAATAAAATCTTTTTAAAAAGTAAGTATCTGTCTGAAATTTTTTTTTTTTAAGATTTTATTTATTTGACAGAGAGAGAGAGAGACAGCAAGAGAGGGAACACAAGCAGAGGGAGTGGGAAAAGGAGAAGCAGGTTTCCCACTGAGCAAGGGGCCCTATGTGGGGCTCAAACCCAGGAGGATCATGACCTGAGCAGAAGGCAGATGCTTAGTGCCTGAGCCACCCAGGCGCCCCCTGCCTAGAAATTCTTATGTCTGGCTTCCTCAAGTAAGGTTTTTATTAATGGCTCCTTCTCTCTATTTATGAACTATACCATCTCATTACTTTGCATGCCCCTTCATTTTTGTTGTTGTTGTTTTTGTTGTTGAACACTGGAAGTAAAGCACTGGAAATCAGATATACTTCTTTGCTATAGGTTTTTATTGCTACTGGCTTTTATCGCTACTGTTTAATGTAGTTGTTTTTGTTTATTTGTTTAATGACTTTTCTTCACTAAATCTGTAAAGTCAGTATTTTTTGTTATGTTTGACCACAGAAGTCTCTGTTCTATTAGCTTAGTAGTCTGTTAATGATTAGACAGAATTTCTTTAAATACTTAGAACCAAAAAAATCTTCCAGTGTTTGCTGAATGGTTCTCTGTATATGCTGTATATGCACCTTTAACATTCAGACAGACAGTTTACAACTTTGCCTTAACATTCACTTTCTGCTTCCACATGGACTCAAGATTAGTCAGCGTTAAGTACTGAGAACTTGCTCAGGTCATTTCTGAGCATGCACATGACTCAGGGCGTCTGTGTGATCTTCTAGATTCCCAGGAAGAGTCTGGGGCTTTTCAAAGCCCTTATGAACATCTCATTAAAATACCCACTTCTCCCAAGGTTTTCAGTTAGTCCTTCATGTGCTCCAATTTTTATTTATCACCTCTGGCAGCTGCGACTAAAAGTTAGTCCTGTAAATGTTTTTGGCAAACAACCTCCACAGGCAGATTTAGCACTGAGCCAGTTCTGAGTCAGGTGAAATGCAAGATTTTTGAGCAGGTCTTCCAAGGAATGACTAAACAGGTAAAAATAAATAAGACTAATAATTACAATTATTTGTAAAAGTGGTCTGTTCTCTTCCCTCCAGTACTGGGAATGTGGGCTGTTATTTTCAGAGATACTGCTGAACTAGGGAATGGGGTATCAAACTGGGCTAAGTTAAAATACCACACAGTTTGCTGTGCTTACTGACATTAAGCTGTTTTTCTTGAATAAGCGCTGTCTTGCTGCAAGTCTTTAGTTATGCTCCAGACGTTGAAAGAAAATTGATTTTGATGAGTTTCTTTCATTGCTTTTATAGAGGGGTGGGGTTTTGAGTTTCTTATTCCTCCATTTTGCTGATACCCCCCCACCCCCGCTCCCAGCACAATAAAGTGAATTTCTTATATATGCCATATATTTGGGGCATAATTTCTTATCCAGCTTGATTAATATTGCTTCTTAATTAGCATGTTAAACCATTTATATTTAATGTGATTATGGATATTGTAGTATTTCAGGGTATTATATTATAGTCTGTTTTCTATTAGTATTATTTTTATTTTGTTCTGTCTCTTTTCTTTTTAGTAGTATTATCACAACTTCTATATCCTTATTAATTTTCTGCCTATCAATAAATCCCTTCTTCTTTCTTGGACTTTAATTACATGATGTTAGACTATTTGATATTGTCATATAGATTTCAAATTTGTCTTCCAATATTTTTTTCTCTTTGTATTTCAGTTTGTATAATATCCATTGAAATATTTTCAGGCCTACTTTTGAGATGGTTGAAGAAAATCTTCACCATTGATAATGTGACTCTTAATTCTACTATTTCAATTTGTCCCTTTCTTATAAATCCCATTCTTTGATGAAATACTCATCTCTTCCTATATGTATGGCAAATTTATCTCGCAGAGAAGTTTTCCCTGACCATGCTCCTCTATTGGGTCATCCAATTTGTTATTTCAGAGTCTTTATTCTATTTTCTTTATTTATTTAATTTTATTATTTTACTCCATCAATTAAACTTAAGTTCCCCCAGGGTAATGCTTCCGTTTTGCTCAAAACACTTACCTATACCTCCCAACATGTCTAACACAAATAATTAAGAAAAAATATTTAAATTATGGCTAAGCACATAAACACTGACCTTTTCATACTCCCTTGAGATGTGTTTAGTTGCCTCCAAATGCATGATAGACTTCTGTGAATAGACCTTTGTGAGACTCCATAAGATAATGAAGTTTCCTAATTTGAGGATTCCACATGACTGAGCTCATTTTCTTGGAATGGGGTGGTAGATTGAAGGGGACAGTATGAAGACTATGAAATATCTACATTTATTTTAAGATTTCTCCTTAATGTTAGCATGGTGTGGCATATCAACCCTGTCTCTGATATTTTGTCATAATTCCTAGAAGATCCTAAAGATTCTTGCCACAATGTAGCCAAACCCAATTTAGAAGTTTTAGGGCCATTTTTAATTTTTTTTAGGGGAAATTTTCTGCCCATTTAGTGTGAGATAGAATAGCACATAGATGAGAGCATCTGATCTTGGTTCAACTGATAGCTTTACCACTTGCAAACTGTACGATTTTGAACCAATTATTTAATCTCTTTAATATCTCGCCTATAAATGAAAGAAAAACTAAGAATGCATACCTCACTGTGATACTGCATGAATTAATTAAGAGATAATCTATGTCATACGTAGTATCTGAACCATTCTAAAATAGTTATGGTTGCTGTTTGCTATTATTTTTGTAAATATTATCCTTCTTAGGATTGAATCAAAATATCCTCCCCAAGGGTTACATCAGGACCTCTTCAAATTTGAATTAAAAAAGATTTTCTTTTTTTTATTATTTGCTGAAGAAACTTGACCATGAACTTATTCTGTTAATTGGTCTTTTCCTGAAAAATATATTGACCTGTGAGTTTTCCATATGTATTCTTCTGACTCAATTTTTCTTTATGCTTACATAGCAATTCTAATATATAGGAAGCTCTCATTAAATTTGTCTTAAATAACTAGATATTGAATTTTTCAACAAGCTACTTGTTTCAAAACATAGTGTGGAGAAAGAAAAACAGACGTTATTTTTTTCCTCTTATGCATCAAATTTATAGTTTTTAATATGCACAGTAGTCAATGCATTTTAAAAAGGAGGCTCCTGAACTCCATCTTAAAGCAAGTGGACTTGAACTTCCTGAGTGGATCCTGGTCCATAAAACAAGTAGCCCCCAAACCTGCTGTTCGAAAAATACTGCACTGATTGTGATCTAATACTGCTAATTTTCAATCAAACACAAGGAAGAGAAGGAAGCACATTCTAATTTGGTTAAGAGAAAGCACAGTCAAGTTATTACATTAATATTTTTCCATAAGCTTAACAACATGAGTAGCAAGTCATGAAATAACTGAATCTGGAAGAATACCATATGTACCTAATGACGTAATGGTAATGGAAATACGTGCTTAAAATTTTTCAGTTAAAGAGGTAGTCTCGAATTTACTCAAAAGGAAGTCTAAACAGAATTATTTACAGTGATTCTCAAAGGTTAGAAAAGGCTATTCTTATGGGAAATAGTACATGATTTGTGTCTGAAAATATGTTTACAAGTACTGTCTTTTCTGAATTTTTTTTTTTGATAAATCAATCCAGAGGCTGAAAAAATAATACTAAACAATCAATGGAATGCACAAAAAGAGGAGGTACTTATATTTTGCCTGTAATATGCATAATACCTATTGAACTCAATGCAAACTAAAAACATGTATATCAGTCTCATAAATTGAATATCGTTATTCCTTTTATGTTGAATCTCAACTATTATTTTCATGACAAATAAATGATTTTAAAAGCAAATAATACCATTCAACTAATGGTAAAGAGGAAGAAAAAACATAACTGTCCACACTGCCAAAGTCATTTTCAAGTAACAAATAATATGTTTTTTTATGTTTATATCAATTCTAATCTTGATAACTTTCATTTCATTGTATTTTATACATGTGTCAAACCCCCCAAATTATTAAAATTATTAATTTTTCATTTACTACTCAAATTTGAAAATTCTTTCTTTCATACACACAGAAACACACATCCCAAAGAACCAGCTCCGGTAATGAGAGCACTGCTTTTGCACTACACTGAAAAGATGAATTTACTATTTATGTTTTAGTAAACTAAACTTGCTGCCCCCGAGCTAAAACCATTCCTTTAGTCAAATAAAAGTACAAAAGGCAATAGTTAAATCAAGGAACAGACTAAGTTACTGTTTAAATAAATTAATCATATCTTAATTTATATCTTTAAAAATTGAACACATAAGAACTTTTGGTGCCTGGATGGCCTGGAAGTAACACTCATTTAATTGGTGGAAGCAAGGGTCAAATCCATGCCTCCTTCTTACTTCAATGCTTGCTGTGTAAGGATCTATCAAGGAATCTGGGAGCTAAAGTCATGATTTACAGTGACATGGAGGGGCGCCTGGGTGGCACAGTTCTGTTGAGCTTCTGACTCATGGTTTAGGCTCAGGTTGTGATCTCAGAGTCATGAGATCTGGCTTCAGGTTGGGCTCTGTGCTCAGTGTGGAGTCCACTTAAGAGTTCTTTTCTCCCTCTGCTCCCCTCCCTGTGCTCCCTCTCTCTCAAATAAATAAATAAATCTTTTAAAAAATAGCAAAATGGAAATGTATTTGTGTTTCTGAGTTCTTTGATTAATGGACTTCAGTTCTTAAAGCAGTTTAGTTTACTATACACCACAATTTGTTTACTTAGTTGGTTGCTTCAATTTGGGGCAATTATGAATAAAGTGGCTATAAACATTTGTGTGCAGGTCTTTGCATGGATATGTGTTCAACTCATGTCGGTAAATACCTGGGAGTGTGCTTGCTGAATTACATGGCAAGAATATATTTATTTTGTAAGAAACCACCAAGTTTTCAGTCAAAATGTCCGTGTTATTTTGTATCCTTATCAGCAATGAATTATATTCCTGTTGCTCCACATTCTGGTCAGCTTTTGGTATTGTCAATGTTGTGAATTTAGTCATTCCAACAGGTGTATCATGGTTGTCTCATTATTGTTTTACATTGCAATTCTCTAATGCCATGATACTGATCATGTTTGCATATGCTTCTTTGACGTCTGGGTATCTTCTCTCGTGAGCTATGTGTTCAGATCTAGTTTTATAAAATAAATTTCAGAAAACTAGACATGCAAGCAAATGAACTAAAAAAATTATGTTATAAAATCACATTTGTTCTACTAAAGAGTTCACCATAGATATACTTTAATGAAGTGTTTTTAAAATTCCATATATTATCTGATTTATAAAAGTTTAAAACTTGGGGCGCCTGGGTGGCTCAGTCATTAAGCATCTGCCTTTGGCTCTGGTCGTGATCCCAGAGTCCTGAGATGGAGCCCTGCATTGGGCTCCCTGCTCCATGGGAGCCTGCTTCTCCCTCTCCCACTCCTCCTGCTTGTGTTCCCTATCTCGCTGTGTCTGTCTCTGTCAAATAAATAAAATCTTTAAAAAAAAGTTTAAAACCTACCAGTAGCAAAAACAAAACAAAACAAAACAACTATATTACAAATTTAGATAAAATTCTCAGAAAATGCACCATTTCCTACTATGTTCTTTAAGGAAAACACAGTTATTAATTTTACGTTTGACATTTGATATTATAATTTTGGGTTTAATATTTACAAAGAAAATCACTTTGTCCTTTTCCAGGCTGATTATCTCCTTATAGGAAAACATGAAGATAAGATCCAGATTGGCCTTACTTCTTTCTAAGCTTACACTTAATGACAAAAAGAGTTTCATTTTCTTTTTTTAAAGTGTCATTATATTTAAATTCAGCTAATTAACATGTAGTTTATCATTAATTTCTGAGGTAGAGTTCCATTATTCATCCGTTGCATATAACACCCAGTGCTCATATATCACATGCCCTCCTTAATGCCCATCACCCAGTTTCTCCTTCCCCCCGTCACATCCCCTCCAGTATCCATCAGTTTGTTTCCTATAGTCTCATGGTTTGTCTCCCTCTCTGATTTTGTCTTATTTTATTTTTCCCTCCCTTCCTCCATGATCCTCTGTTTTGCTTCTTAATTTCCACATATGAGCAAAATCATATAATAATTGTCTTTCTCTGATTGACATATTTTACTTAGCATAATAAGTGTTCCATCCACAACCTCTAGCTCCATCCACATCATTGCAAATGGTAAGATTTCATTTTTAATGGCTAAGATTTCATATATATATATATATATATATATATATATATATATGCACCACTTCTTTATCCATTCATCTGTCAATGGACATCTAACATTAGGGTACAGTTGCCCCTTTGGATCACTATGTCTGTAGACTTTAGTAAATACCCAGTAGAGCAATTGCTGGGTTGTAGGGTACCACTATTTTCAATGTTTTTGAGAACCTCCATACTGTTTATCAGAGTGTCTATACTAGCTTGTATTCCTACCAACAGTGTAAGAAGGTTCTCCTTTCTCTGCATCCTTGCCAACATTTGTTGTTTCTTGTCTTATTAATTTTAACAATTCTGACTGGTGTGTGGTGGCATCTCATTGTGGTTTTGATTTATATTTTCCTGATGTCAAGTGATATTAAGCATTTTTCATATGTCTGTTGGCCATTTGCATGTCTTTTTTGGAGAAATGTCTCTTCATGTCCTCTGCGCATGTCTTGGCAGGATTCAAGATCTATAAAGAGCTTATCAAATTCAACATTCAAAAGACAAATAATCCATCATTTATTTTTCTTATGCGAAGATCACATCTCAACCCATTACAAACACCAAGCTTAGAAATGGGAGATTGGAGAAATACCTACCACCCCTAGTGAATTCCTGGGAAGTATACAAGAGTGCCGAAGAGTAGAGGACCAAATTTAACAATCAGAAAACCAAGTTCAGGCCCTATCATGTTTTAATTATATAATCACATTCATATTTACTCTATGTGTTCATTGTAATCATATAACTGTGCTCATTTTGATTCTGGCTACCATTCCTTTATCATTTTCTGCTAGTTAAACTAGCAGGTATGTTCAAATGCTTTCTAAGGTTTGCTAACTGGTATTCTGAGATTCAGAATTCTTGGAGAGCTGCCCATATATAAACTGAGCTTTTATTCACACTGTGGAAAATAAAAATATGTGGAAATACGTGAAATACATATATCTTAATATGTGTGAATTTTTAATATTATAATTTAAAATATTATTTTAATGCAATCTCAGACATCACTTTTTCTAAGCATAAAAATCAAGAAAATATAAAGTATAAAATACAGAATTATCATGAGATATTCACAATGTGATCAGTAAATTCAGAGATGTTTTGAATATGGATAAAATCATTTTTCAAACCAAAAACTATACACACACACACATATATAAAGGTAAATGCACACCTCAAGCTTAACCAGTTTAATAAAGGGTGTCAAAAATAAACCCAACAGCTAAACATAGAAGCAACTGAACTGTCCGTAAATGGATGAATGAATAAGTAAAATGTGCCATATGTATACAATGAAATATTATTCAGCCTTAAAAAAGAAAGAAATTCTGGCATATGCTACAACGTAGATGAACCTTGAAGACATTATGTTAAGTAAAATAAGCCAGACAAATGCTGTTTGATTCCACTTATATAAGGTATTTAGTGTAGTAAAATCATAGAAACAGAAAAAAGTAGTGGAATATTGTTTGCCAGGGACTGGAGGGAGGGAGGAATGAAGAGTTATTTTTTAAGAGATTTTTGTTTGTTTATTGGACAGAGAGACACAGTGAGAGATGGAACACAAGCAGGGGGAGTGGGAGAAGGAGAAGCAGAATCCTTGCCAAGCAAGGAGCCTGATGTGGGGCTCGATCCCAGGACCCTGAGATCATGACCTGAGCCAAAGGCAGATGCTTAATGACTGAGCCACCCAGGCACCCCAAGAGTTTTTTTTTAAATGGTTATAAAATTTCAGTTGCATAAGAGGAAAGAATTATGGAGGTGGATGGTGGTGATATTTGCACACTGTGAATACACACTGAACTGTTCACTTAAAAATGATTAAGATGAGGGTCACCTGGGTGGCTAAGTCAGTTAAGCAGCAGCCTTCAGCTCAGGTCATGATCCCAGGGTCCTGTCATGGAGCCCCACTTCGGTTTCCCTGCTCAGTGTGGAACCTGCTTCTCCTTCTCCCTCTGCCCCTCCCCCTGCTCGTGCTCTCAAATAATAAATAAATAAAATCTTTAAGAAAATGATTAAGAAGTTACATTTTATGCTATGTGTATTTTATTACAAGAAAAAAATTGGAAGAAAAAAAAACAATCACCATATCCATCAAACTACTACATAGTAGTAGTTCAAAATCAAAATCACCAGAAACCCAGAATTTGAATTTATGTCCATAAATGAAGTCATGCATTGTTTATTTTTCTTTTTCTTTATTTTTCTTTTTCTGTTATTATTTTCTTATTGCATTTTTTGCCCATTATGTTTGGGGACTAAAGCATGCTGTTGTGTGTATCTATAGTTCGTTCATTTTTATTGCTTTAAAATAATTCACTGTATGATACTATACAACCACTGCTTTGTTATTGATAGAAAGAAATTTATACTACATAACTTCATAAGTAATGCACTATTGGTATTTAAGTTCATGATTTTGTGCACATTTTTATAGAGCATACTCCTAGGAATAAAATTACTGTATAAATTGACATGTCTATGTTCAGGTTTTGTACTTAATAGCAATGAGGTTTTTCCAAAAACGGTTTAACAATCTATGTCCCCACCAGCAGGTAGGAGAGTTTCAGTTGATATACATCTTCAACAACACTCAGTAATATCAGGTTTTTAAATTTTCACATGTTTGGGTGGGTGGGTAGTGCTGTCTCACTAACTCCAAATGTTTGGGTGGGTGGTGCTGTTTTAATTTGATTTCCTCTGGAAATTGGTAAGATTTTGCTCTTGTTTATATATTTGTGAGATATGCAAATATCTTCTTTGGTGAAATGCCTGTTCGAGGGCTTTTGTTCTGTGTTAAGGGTGACTTGTATTATTTTATCATTTACAGAATGATACTGTATAATCTGAGACTATATATTTAATGATTAAATAGGTGGGGAATAGGGACGCCTGGGTGGCTCAGTTGGTTAAGCGGCTGCCTTCAACTCAGGTCATGATCCCAGTGTCCTGGGATCGAGTCCCACATCAGGCTCCTTGCTCGGCAGGGAGCCTGCTTCTCCCTCTGCCTCTGCCTGCCACTCTGTCTGCCTGTGCTCGCTCTCTCTCTCTCTCTCTCTGACAAATTAAAAATAAAAAAATCTAAAAAAAAAATCTAAATAGGTGGGGAATATAGCCCATCACCACATCCCACAGTAATGATAGCTCCTGATAATAACATGTCCTAATTCAGACATTGTATAATTTCTTCATGTTTAGCACTTTTTTCCTGGTCAATTAATGTTACCCTATTTAAAATTCATGAAATTTTTTATTAAAATTTTTCCTGGAAACTTTATGGTTTATCTCGCAGAGTTACTTCTATTTCCGCCCTCCACCTGGGGTGAGTTTTTGTGTATGAAGTAAAACAAAGTTAGGATTCATGATAATCCATTGGTCTATAGTGCTCTTTGTGTAATAATCAAAGAGTTTATCATTTTTTTAATCAAGGAGTTTATATGAATGTAGGACATTTTCTGGACTATTCTAATCCACTGAATTATTTTTCAATCCTTGTACTTACTGACATTGTTGTAATTAGCCATGCTATTTTAATTAGGATACATTTATAAGTCATGTCATCTTTCAGTGTGAGCACTTCAACTTTCACTGTCCTTTATGTTTGCAAATCAATTTGCAAACTTTTATAATCAATTTGTATAATTTTACACACCTATACATGCACATGTACATTCAGACAATGCTGAGATTTTGTCTGAGATTATAATGAATTGATATTGATTTGGGTATATGTAGAGAAGTAATATCTTAAAATATTGAGTATACTAATTCTTGAACAAAATATATATGTGATTGCTTGCAACATTACTCTCAATTATTTCTTTATAGTTTTCCATACAGAGATTTTGTATACTTCTTAGAATAATTTTAAGCCTTTAGATGACTGTTAATTTATTAGAAATAAAAATTTTTGTTTTCTGATTTTTTTGTTTTTGGAATAATATAAGGAAATATGGATAATATCAAAACAAAATCAATTATTGTAAGCTGACCATGAATTCAAAGGTTTCAGTGGATTATTTTATTCATTCCAATTATTTCTTTATTTTGTAATTTCCATGAAATATTTCCATCTGAGAAAAAAAACAGAAGCTTTATTTCTTCCCATTCTATCATTATGTGTTCATTTCTTTCTTCTTTTTCCACTAGCAAGGGTATCCAGAACAATGCTGAATTGAAGTGATGATTGCAAGCATAACTAGATATGATTCCATTTATAATTGCCACAAAAACTAATAAACTACAGCAAGTAGTCTTATTAAAAACTAACCAAAATAGCATTTTTAGAAGGAAACTAATGTACCAACATACAACAGCAAGTAATATCCTAAATATTAGGATAATTCAATCATGTCTTTCGGAATTAACAATTAAACAGGATTGTCCATTTTCACTGTTTAACAGTGTTGAAATTATGAAAACGTGTCATGGGAAAGGAATGGTGATGATTTATAAACATTGCAAAATATAAATTTAAAAGTTCTTTTTTACTAACTATATTTTGGATAAATATATCTAGAAAACTCAAGTGGCATTAGTAACTTCTAGATAACGATAAATGAGTGATAGAAAATTTAGTGTATAAACAATAGATTTCCTCTACTTTGGCGATAGGTATGGAATAGTCATATGTAAAATGAGAATAATAAGAGCACCTATTAAGTCAGTAATTGTGAGGAGATGATAAGTTTAATGAGATAATGAGTTTAAAGTGTATATCCTACTTCAAACATAGTGCTCAGTGAATGTCATGTGTTTTAATAAGCCATATATGCAGATTTGTATCTCAAGATTTTCATACACACCAACTGTTCTCTTGGCCTAGCTTGAGTGAGCTAACTGCTGTCCATGGACCAACAATGTCTTGCCTATTTTACTGGAAAACTGTTGTGCTCATTTGTTTATTGTGTATCATCAGTTTCTGTGTTTGCCTGCAACAGAGACCATGTGGCCTGCCAAGTTGGAAGTATGTACTCTAAGGCTCTCTTACAGAAAAGCTTCATCCCCCTGGCCTATCTCTAATTTTCTTAGCTGACTGTTATATTCTTTTGGTTTTATTTGTATGT